>JAQGAR010000800.1:0-12048 GCA_034697865.1 Oribatida sp.
GTAATCGTGTAGATACCCCTTCTTTAATACCATTGACAATCTATTTATCAAAATTTGATTTAATATACAATTAATTAAACTATGAAAATAATTTCTCATTACAGTTTATAATTCTTATTTTCTATTATGGTTATTATTTTGGCTTCTTGGTTGACCTATTATAGACTTACGTCTCTTATATCGAAGACATTTAATAACTCTTTAGAATTTTTATTTATAAAATCGAGTAAAACGTTTTCAAGAAATTTTGGTTGAATTTTTGGTTCATTACTTCGACTTTTGAAATGATAATTGAAAGCATTAATCCGTTCATTGATTTCATACAAATTTTGCATAACTTTGAGTTCACTTTGATTTTGCGTTTGAGTTCTGAATTTCTCGTATAAATCTTTGAAAACTCTTGAATCAAATTCTTGACATTCAATGGAAATACACAAAACCACTAAAATTATATAAAATAAGAACATTTTCCAGACTTCCCAACAAATCCAATAATAGTCTCATTATTTTACTGTTAAAAATGTAAGCGTTTTTCTTGATAAGTTTGATGTGGGCTGTTTAATTGCGCAAGTCAAATTACTAATTTGAAATTGAAATTAGGTTTTCTTAATTGTTTTAATCAATCAGAATATAATTGTTTCGCACAGAATTTAAAATTCATTTAAAATATAATTTAATTCAACTTTAATTCATTACTATTTGCCCTAAAATTCAACAATAAATTCAATTTAAAGTTTCGATTCATTACTAAATTTAAAAACAATTAATTTATTACTAAATGAGAAAAACATAAGAAAAATGAGAAAAAACTAATCGAAAGAAAAATATTTAAATTATTTATAAATAAATTACAAAATAAGTGTTTGACATAAAGTAACGGTCAGTGCACTCAAGTTGATAGTATACTCAGTTTATTATTGAGTTCCCAATACCTCTCCCGAGTGTTGCGGAGTATATCTTCGCACAAATCGTTAAGATTTGTATACCGGCACCGATCGAACGAAAAGAAGTCTCTAATAACTGATTGTAAGGACTCTTTAACTAAGAAACATTTGAACTTCAAGTCCTGGTCGGAGCCGAGGAAACCCCAGGCCAGCACTGGAGACACGTGATCTAGAATTGAATAGAAGTGGGCAAAGAAGCCATCGGCCACCGCTAGCTTTGATCGCTTGCGGCGCATCACAGCTGCAACTGCTGTCTGTAAGGCCAGCTCACGAAAACCGGCCGACAGCCACCGATTATTGGCCACAGAGGTAACCGCCGTTGGAGGGTTCTCTACGTCGTCGAATGAGTCCAGAATAATATAGTCTAAGACCAGATCATAGAACGATAGGCACGGAATTGAGCGCAGAGCGATCTCCTTCGTGACGGCCTCGTGATTGGATGTGTCCGACAGAAACTCTATTAATGCATAATAAGCGGCAATACATTCCGTCGGATCCTATAGAAAGGTAAGGCATGAGTCAAAATTGTTGTTCAATTGGATGAAGAGTTGCAATAATTGTTTGTATTACACAAATAGTTACCCTCAAGGAGTGGTTCAGAAGAATCTCCAGAATGTCTTTCCCCATATTCTTAAAGTAATCCCTGTTCTCTATTGATTCGCCGAGGATTTGGCTGAACGCCATTCGTATGCAATGGACTTTCGCTTTAAATTCATTATAGTTATCGCAATCCATTTGATTGGTTCGGTCGACTCGAGGGCTGACTAAAGTGTCCATATCTTCCAAACTCTTCTGGAATAACGTGAAGAAGTGGAGGTTGGGTTCGCACTCCCAAAAGCCAAGTGTTGTGGTCGTGGCATTCGATATAATGGATGAGGTCTCGCACAGGTCTTCCACCTAATAGTTCCAATAAAAGAGTTAATACCAAGACTTATGCCTTAAATATGGGACTGACTTTGTACTGGGCGTAGGCATCTTCTATGTTACGGCTGAGGCTATTCCGAAACGAGTGTGTCCTCTGTCGGTGTGTAGTGTATGAGTAGTCACCGGCGCCGAACACTGAAGACTCCGGTGACCGTAATTTTGTAGGACTCGCACTACCGTTCACTTTAAAAAGACTAAGAGTAGATCCGACGCATCCGTCAGTCTGTGTTTCGGTAGTTCTTGTCTCGACTTTTGATTGTCTGACCGCTTTTGACCGCAAATGAGTATAACTGTGAAAATGTGTCCAAAAATAATCAGTAATTTTAAAAATAATTTATTTTTCATACCTTTTATATAAGAAAAACGCCGAAACTGTTACCGAAGCGCCGATAATCACGGCTTTGGTGGCCGTCGACGATGCCTTCGGACTAATCGCGGAAATAATTTTCGACATTATCTCACATTTGAATGGTTTTAATCTGTATTTTTATGGAAACTTTTAGTTTTATTTTTAAATTGAAGACAAAATATTGATTTTTTCATTTCGCTGTCGTTTTCCTGAAATTCACATAATTTTCAGAAATAATTTTATTTAATGTTTTTATTAAATGTTTGTTTTGTTTTCAC
Source organism: Oribatida sp. (assembly GCA_034697865.1). NCBI lineage: Eukaryota > Metazoa > Arthropoda > Arachnida > Sarcoptiformes > Oribatida sp. The sequence continues at coordinate 2,496 of JAQGAR010000800.1, forward strand.
TTTCACATCACTATATGAATGCCTTATTTTTCACCGATGACCTGAAAAAACGTGTTTTGGTGTATATTCATATCGAGCACAACCTGCGCGGCACAGCCCTCACAGCACTCGACTTTTCAAAATTGTATTTTTCTCTGAAAAACAGTGTTTTCTCTGTTTTCTGCAGTGGTTTTGTTTCGTACCGCAAATCGGCGTTACTTTCAAACGGCGTTCACTTGAATCGATCGCCGCATCAATTTGTTTGGCTTTCGGTGCAACGCATGCGCTCAACAGTTTTTTAACCAAGATCATTTTAAAATAAAATCTGAAAATTAGATATATATATGATCGCAAACAAGCTAATTATTACAGTTAAGTGGGATGAGACTTCATATTGAACCCTATTTTTCAAACTGACATGTTTAACTGCTCTCGTTGCCTGATTATCATGCTAACTTTGCAAGTAATTCAGTTCAAAATTCAATTGTTCGGATCTTTCACAAAGTTCTTCACACGATTCCGCATTTTTAATGGAAATATTAATTTTTGGAAAACAATTCTGAGCCCAACCAACAAAAAAATCAATTTTCGAGTTCAACTTTAATGTGAATTAATCTCTTGAAAGTAATTGAAAAGTCGTGCCTTTCGTGCATTAGGTCTGACATAACATTATTACCTATTCTTGTATTGAATTCCACTCAAACCTATTGTGAAGTAAATGTAAAACCAATTTGTAATTCAATTAATTGAGAAAAAATGTTTTAAAGTAAATTTGAAATTCTGTTTGTAATTAAGATTTTAATCGATTGAATTTTAAAAATCCTTTTAAAATTTGGAGTAAAATTCATAAACACTTTAACCAAAACTACTGTTTAGTTAACAAAAGGTCTTTAATTATAATAATTTTTATTCTTGTTATCATTATTTCTCAGGAATTTATGATTAATTAAATGGTTTTCCTCTCAAAGGAAACGAAATAATTATAACTTAAAGTGAAATAAAAAAAATGTTTCGCATAAAAGTCTTATGTAATAAAAGTTATGCCAAAGTTTAATGTAAAGCAAAGTTATTCAACAAAACTTGTTATCAATTGTTTTAGAAGTCGAGCCGAGGAACAGCCGTAAAAGTTTGTTGTTTATTGTTTCGATTTACTCAACTCTTGATTTCTTCATAAAAGTTCATAGAATATTGAAAACTAATTAGGCTTCTGATGAAACTTGATTTTTCGTAGCAATTGATTAGAATTGAAAGTATTTTTTTCGTTTATTCTTCCCTTTGAGAACCAATAATATTATGTCTGAGTAAAGACAAGAAGAGTTGTTTTGTGTGTTTATAACAGTTTAAGTGACACTTATGTGACATCAAAATAAATATTTGATAATATTGTCTGAAAATTATTAACCAATTGTTTGAATTTTTATTTGAATTGATTCTTAAGAAAGTCTTGTCTTCACTTGTTTTTGTTCTCTATGTTAAAGGAGTTTATTGTTTTTGTGTTTGCTTTTTATTACCTCAAAAATCAATTGTCTTCTAATCAAATGGTTCTTAATTTCAATGTTAGATATATTTGAAATTTCAGTCAATTCTTGGACTCATTTCATAATAATTGTTGACTTTTTCCCAAAACATCGTTTGTCTCAATGTTTGCCTAAAATTAATATTAATTGTCAGTAGAACTCACACCGAACTCAAATTACTCACTGAGAATATGGAATCTGTCATCAAAATTCTATTTCTGTCAATAATCTTGGCATTAATTGATGGAATGAATGGTGAAACATCGGTCAAAATTTCTGATATTTCTAAGAACCAAAATTTAAACAATAGTAATGTAATTAAATTTGATAAAACTTTGAATAAAAGTGTGGATTTGGAGACCAGTGACCAACAATTCAATTATAATTATGCCAAAGAAGACCACACTCCTTATGGTGACAGCAATTATCCAACTAATGGTAAATCATACCTCAAAGAAGTTCATTATTTTCACGATAAGCAAATTGGTTATGAGAGAAAACATGATTGGAATTCAGGTAGTTTTCTATTTTTACATATGCATATTATTAAATTGATCAATATATTATTGTCTAAAATTTTGAATCTTAATAAAAGACCATGTCTGAAAATTAAGATTTTGGATGAAAATAATATATAAGGAAAGATCATCACCAAAGGAGAGATAACTGGAAAATCCCCCTGATACGAGAAAATTGCCATTTATCTCCCTTGGCGCTCAGGTCCCCACCTAGAAAAATTCTAAGGAAAAGGATAAGGAAAAGCTAAGAAGATGGCCATTCACAAAGAGTGACAACATACTTGTTCTTTGTTTGAGCAAGGCTTTTCTATCCACACTAGTTTCAAGCATTGATTACTTAGTTCCTTAATATTAATCCTTATCATTTCTGTTCCATAACATGTAATTTAGTCTTCTAAATTTAAAAAATGAACAAGTTAATGTTATTTTTATTCAAAAAAATCAGTTATAATTGATTGTAATTTGCAGATAATGACGAAGAAATTGCATCAAAGAAAGTAAAAAAAGATTTATATAACAAAAGAAATTATGGAAAGAATTATGACCCCAACGACATGATAGAAATCAAGAAATGGGATGATGAAGAGCCAAATATTCACACAAACAATTTTAACAACAATTATAACCAGGCTAATAGTGGTAATTATAATAATTTGGACGATAGCAAGAATAAAATTAAACTGTATTCGAGTATAAATAATAACAACAATGACCAGAACTATAAAAGTGATGGCAATAAAGATAAAAATAATTATAGTCATCGAAAGTACGGCACTGAGGAAAGTGCAGAGGAAAGGGGTCGCGATCTCAGCGGTTACGACGAACACAATCAAAAGTGGTTCACAAATAAGGGCGACAAAGTTCAGAGCGGAAGCGTTGCTAATGAAGTCAAAGATGAAGACAATTATAATAACTTTAATTCACCAAAATTTATAGTGAATTTCCATAACTTTAGGCCATGGAATAAAATTATGAGAAGTAGAAGACATGAAGACAATGGTTATGACACCGATAAGATTAGTGACAATTTTCATGATAATTATGAAATTTATAGCAACAGCCGCTCCTCTAAGCAAGATAGTGGAACAGATGGTGGACGGACGGACAGATTCAATTATGAGCCCAAACTTTTAACTAATTTTAATATTGAAACACGCGATCAAAACAAAGACATTTATATTAATAACAATAATAATATTGAAAATTATAATAAGAATAAAATCTATTCAAACGATAGAGTAATGAGATATAAAACAACGGACTTTAAGGAAGCGGTGAAAAAGTTGAAAAGTCGGCCCAAAAATGCGAGATATCATTACGAAAAACGAGTTGAACCGCAAGTATATACCAGTCCCCGTCCAAAAGATGATGTATATGGAAATGGATATGAATCTGGAGACAGAGATGGCGAATATCCGCCGGTCAAGAATGAAATGAGCAGAGAATTTATTGAAATGCCTTTTGATACGTTTAATACCGGTTGGAGTTCGGTACAAAAGCCAAGGAGAAAGAAAACTAATCGAAAACAACCGAAGGCTGTCCCTACAGTCAGACAATACAGATATGGTTTTTAAAAATAAGCTTAAATTTATCTTTCAATTTATTAATTGTTTATACTTTAGTAACACTTCATTAATCATTCAATACATAGTTTGCAAACATAGTTATTAGAATATTTGGAAAATTGTATTTTCAAGAACAAAAATGTTTATCATATATGTTGATCTTAACGATAACTGTGTTAAAAAGGAATTAAAAAATTGTAAAAATAATCTTGTTTCTGCTCAATTTTTGCTTAGACACTCTGGGTTGTTACTTCCGGGAAAAAATAATATCTATTCAACTTTGTAAATGAAATCCAGATTAGTAAACAGTTTGTTTTCGAAACAAGAATTCGTGATTTAACCTGGTGTCTAGTAATTATTAAAAATTGGGCCTTTATGCTTGTTGATTCTGCTTGTTGTTTACATGTCTGACCCTATTCTATGGATTGGCATGTGGGAGATCATCTGTGATTTGAGTTAACGCAAAATATTCAAATTTTATCTCACATTAGATGAAAAAGTTTTCATCTGAACTCTCAATATGTGGCAAAAAATTATATTGCTATACTTTTTGTTCAACTATCTTGTAATTAATAGTGAACAAGAATTGAGTAAAAGTCAAACCAATGATTCCAACGCTTTACAGAATTTATACGAAAAACTTGAACAGAATTGTCGGAATCCCAGAGAATTGAAAGAAATTAAAAAGTTGTCGCAAATTATTTGTGATATCAAATCGTTTGAGAGTCAATTGTCTGAGAAGAAGAACAGTACTCAACTAAAGGTTGGGCTCATTGATGACAATACATCCAATTTCATCACAAAAGTTGTGGTCAATATTTCAAAACTGGTGGACATTAAAAATGTAATAATTTTTAGTTTGATTTTGTTTTTTGATATTTTGTTTTATTTGTTAGTTCTGGAACTCCATAAAAGAAGGCATATCAACAGCGCTGACATGTATGGTCTGTCAGTCAATTATACAAATCATTTTCAGTAATATCTTCGGAGCGGAAACATTGGCCTTTGCTTTCATTAATATCTGTTATGTACTGAATTTGTCTGATTATGACATCTGCGAGGGATATGTCACCAAATTTAAGGTTTGTCTTATATTTTGGCCACTTTTCAAGACTGTTTGGGCCAATGTCAAATAAGCTAGGTGCTTCCATTCAACACTCTAATTTAATATAGTGAAATTACAATATCAAGAAATTTTATTTTAATTATTTGTAACTTTAAAACAGAAAAGATTGCCTTCTGGTCAGAATAAGTCCTTTTTGTTTATTTTATCAAGAATAAAGAGGATTGCATTTGATAAACTTTATCAAGACAATCAATTCCAGTCAAATAAATCAGATAATAATTGGTTGTCATACCAACTTCTAATTAATAATAGTTTAGTAACATAAATTTTTCTTTATTCTTTATATGAAATGACAAAAATAAACAAAAAGGATTTGATCCTGGTATTAAGTAGCAGAATAGTTAAGATCAAGTTTTATAAAAAAAATAAATATGCATCAAGTTACAAAAACGTTAAAATTATTCCTAAATTTTTTCTTAAAGGACCAGGTGGATTACATCAGACAAAATTCAAAAATGGAAAAGATGGAAATGTGCGGACTCATAATGGGTGACCAATGCTATAGTGGAGAATCTTTGAATATACACTGGAAGTTAAATATAACAGAAAAAGCAGAAAATGTAGAGAAGAGCCAAAATCTTAGTATTAAAAAACAACAAAAACGAAAATATAATATCTTGCACATAACGGACATCCATTTGGACACAGATTATGTGCCCAACGCTCAGATGGAGTGCGGAACTCCCTATTGTTGTCGTAAAAGACGTAAAAATATTGAGCCTAATATGTCTATTAATTACTGGGGTTCCTATCCGTGCGATACACCCTTACAAACACTTGACAATTGGGCCAGACATGTGGACTGGGATAACGTTGATTGGACATATTGGACGGGCGATGTCTTACCCCACGACTCTTGGAGCGACTCGCGATCTAAATCACTACAAACATCAAAAGTTATTAACAACTATTTTAAAACTTTTAGCAAGAAAAAAATAGTTGTGCCCGCCATTGGCAACCATATAGCAGTGCCTGTTAATTGGTATGACCAAGTTATTATACCAAAGAGATAATCTATTTGAGTTCTGCGTTCAACAGTTTTCCTCCGCCTCTTCTAAAAACTGATTTCGACATTTCATGGCTTTATGAAGATTTGGCCGAACAGTGGTCTCAATGGCTGCCGAAGGAAGCTCTCGACTCCGTGCGATAGTAAGGATTGGCTTATGTTTTGGAAAATTATTTTATCGGTTTGTTTTAAAAAATAGCGGCGGTTATTATTCCCTTAAAATAAAGGCCGGACTCAGAATTATAGTCCTCAACAGTAATTATTGCGCCCGACTTAATATATGGACTCTCTATAACAGTGTAGACCCGGCTGATCACTTGAAGTGGCTCATCAGTGAACTGGATGCTGCAGAAAAAGCGGGAGACTTAGTTCATATGGTTGGTCATGTACCACCTGACAACAGGGAGTGCACTCAGTCCTGGCTCTACAACTTTCTGACAATTGTCGAACGATATAGCGATACAATTGTCGGTCAATTCTATGGACACATACATTGGGATGAATTCCGAGTCTTGTATTCGGTTTATAACAGTTCAAAACCAATTGGATTAGAATTTATAGGACCCAGTCTTACAACATATGATCTAGTCAATCCAGCATATCGGATCATTTCATGCAATAAAAATGGTAAAATAGGGTTTTAGTGCATTTCAGATAAACACCAAGAATAAAATCATCATTTCTTCTCTTAAACAATCAGAAATCAAATTTAATTAATTTTATATCTAATTATTAACTTTAACTGAAAAGTTACTGATTTTAATGATTTGATATAATATTAGATTATATTGTTTAAAATGCTCAGAGCATAATAATTCAAGGACAAGGTGAAATTCTTCAATATTATTTGTATCGTATTTTTACTATTAAGTTTTCCTCGCAAAGGCTGATCCACACTATTATTTCGAATCTCCTTTGCTATTTTAACGATATTCTATATAATTAACTTGAAATGACTGTTGAAATTACCTTGAATATTTTCAGCATCATTGTCTAAGATTAATTTTAACTCGATTTCAGGTGAAATTCTGGACCTCGATACATATGCTTTCAACTTGGAAGAAGCGAACAAAGGTGTAAAGTCTGTTCCAAAATGGTACCACGAATATTCTATGGCACAGACCTACTCCATCGATACATTCAATGCAATTCAATTCGATGGTCTCATCAAATCGATTGAGTCTAATGAAGAACTTCTGCAGACATTCTATAGATTAAGTCATCGGAATAGCTCTTATGTTAAGACTAATTGTGACAAAAATTGTAAATCAAAGTTTATCGGTAACACATTAATCGCAAACCCTTTCAATCAAAAGCCCAAACCTTTAATCCAAACGATTGATAACAATTAAAATCAATTATTATAGTAAAAACTTGTTTTCATTTATTTAACTTTTTATCTAATTTTTTGAATCAATAAAATAAGAATTCTTTGACAAAAATAATATTATTTAATATAAAAATATAAAAGTTGCTCTTAAAAATTACCTAGTTTATCATTTAATCATTATCTTAACTTCGTAACTAAAAGTTTGCCAAAAGGAGTAAACTGTTATTGAAATTATCTACGAATTGATAACTGCCTCAAAGATTCTTATATTTGGCTTGTTTGATTAATATTTTGTACGTGTACCCATCTAGATTAACTAACCTTGGTTTTCTTGACTATTTTCTAAGTGGAATTAATTTAATATTGAGATAAGATCTCAATTCTTGTGGCAAATATTGATAAAAATATTTTGCATGAATTGAACTGTTATTTAACAAGCAACTTCTGGACAACTGTTTGAGTGTAAAAGAGGTCCCGAATTGTCGCAATTCATATGTGTTTAACGGATCACAATCTGATTCAATCAGTTTATCGACAATTTGTTTCCTTAACTCTATTGAAAAGCTCTGTTCAGTGATTGCACAGAATAATGGCGTTCTGTTCAATCTGTCGCGTGAGTCCGGATCGGCGCCGTTTTCCAAAAGGAGTGACATCAGTGACAATACTGTCTGTTCGTTGGTTCCCATATTGAGGACCGCGTAATGTAATGGACTTTTGCCGAAACTGTTTCGTCTGTTTATGACATCAAATGCTTGTGACTAATGATTGAAATTAAAGATAATTTGTTTTATTGTTGAAAATTCCAAAAACGTGTTTAGCGTTTGCGTTTGTAAATTATAATTTCTGTGTTTGACCTTGCCAATGGCAATTTTTCAAAAAGAAACAAACTGACCTTGCAGTAGTTGAGTAAAAGTTTTAGGATAACAATTGAATAATGACTTTCTGGTCCGAAATCCGGTACAGACTTATTGTCTGTAGATATCATTTGTGTCGATGACTGTAAAAGTATGTGCACAGGACTGTTGCCATTGATATCCATCACCTCAATGTTAGCTTCTGTAATGAAAATTAACTAGTTAATTTCATATAATGTATATTTTCTTGTAAAAAAATACTTATTAGGTTAAAAATTATTCCGTTCTTGACAATGTTTAATATTGTGTTAAATTGAAAGCAAAAACTTCCAGAATACAAATAAGAGGGTAAATCATAATGAAAGCATCCATTTCAATTATATCTATTAGCTATTAGCTTTGCTAAATATAGTCTTCAACTATTTGTACTGGCTAGTGAAATTGAGATGGAAAAATTCCAAATGAATAATTAGATAAACTTAGTAAATTATTCGAAGTGAGAATATAAATAATTACAATTTATATACAAACCATATTTAATGAGAAGAACGATAAGTTCTATATCTTTATTATAGACCGCCCTATGAAATGCTGTCCATTCGTACTGATCGAGACAGTTGTCGATATTAATGAGTTGATGAGATAATAAATAATTGAGAACTTCATAATTTTGACTATCGATGCACTTATTGATTATGAGCGCCGACTTTTGTGGTCCAAAATCAGGCCATAACTGTATCGAAGAATTTATTGAATTCATTAATCGATTAACATTTCAAAATATTTGAATGAAGTCTTCAATTTTTAATCCCCTTTCACTCAGTCATTCTACATTCTCATTTCGTACAATTTTGAAACAATAAACCCATTGAAATATTCAAAAATAGTACATGTATTTTCCTTTGAATATTCCAGAGAAAATTCTTTTTAAAAAGCTCATTTATTTACAAATTTAGAAAGAATAAAATGTTAGTGTCAACTTGGAGCATCACTTTATTTTCAATATTGTTTGATCAATATTATTGTAAAGATGAGAATAAAATTCAAAATGTTGTCAAGCATATATTTTTGTATTATAATGTAATGTATACTTGTACATTTGAAAATAGTATGTTTTCCTAGACTCTAGTAGAATGTTTGCATAAACTCAATGTTTGACGTGTAATTTTAAATTTTTAATCAATAAATATTACGAATTAATCTTAATAGGAATATTAGAAATATAAATAAGAATATAAAAATCTTCAGATTATGTATCTTCGGATTTACTGTATAAACAGGAAACTATTCTACCATATTTATAGACAAGTATTTTTTCTAATCAAGCAAGAAATATTCAAAATCATAAGATTAAAATTAAAGTTTTTCATTAATTTTTTATGATTTTAATCAAAACTATTGATCATTTTTCAAAATGAGTAAAAATATTTGGCAAATTAGTGGCCAAAATTTTAAGATAGGCACAAACCATTTTTTAGAGCAAAAATGAAATTTTCGTGCACTGGATAACAAAATGAACCAGAAATTAAGTTGTTATTTTGCTTGAAATTTAATGTTTCTTATTATTTTTTGTTTGTCTAAAGCAGGGTCGTCCATTTCGCAAATTCTTGATAAAAAGGGAACGAAATCATTGAAAAAATTTATGGGTTTTAATAGAT
>JAQGAR010000801.1:0-12046 GCA_034697865.1 Oribatida sp.
ATACAATAAATTAAAAGTTTATTCTGCCTTCCCTATTTAGCAAAATCAACATTTTGCAGATGACTGCTTATTCATGAGGATGGTCAATGATTTCTTGTTTACTTATCATGTAATAACTGAATGTCATACTGTGTAATTTTTCGGTCCATTGTTTATAAAGTATTCTTTTTTTAAAGTTACCGATTTAATAAACTAAATTGCGAATGCAACAATGGTTTAATTATATACGATTTATATGCCGATTTTGCAGTTTTGCAGTATGATAATTTATATTATGTTTAGATTACTAACATGATGAACAGACTTGAAGATTTACGGAATGAATGGAAATCTGTGACATAGATTGTGATCATGCTATATCCAGTTCAAATCTGGTTTACAAGCTAAACCTAATTAAATCAATGTAGAACGTTATTTTATAATTGTTCCAGTGCTGGAAATAGAGTATGAGACATGTGTTTTTGGTGGTGGAGTGTGAAACAGATTTCAATTTTTTTTATAAATTACACCAAATATATGAATCGTTCGTTTCATTTGTGATTTTGTTTTATTGAAAATCAATTTTTTAGAATCGAAATGTATTTTAAGATCAATTTGTTTGCTTTAATTCTTTGTGGTTTCGGAACATTCAAATTGATTGAATGTTATCCACACGGCGCTCCAGACAAGGCATGTGACGATTTGCTGCCCCATCACGGTCCGGGAGTGGTGTCTAAGACATCTAAGTCGCCATATGTACTCAAAGCTCAACCGAAAAAGCATTCAACTAAACAGCATGCAGTTATACTAACTCTTAGAAGCACAGACCAGACTCCATTCCGTGGTTTTGTAATTCAGGCCCGAGCGGCCAACGCCACCTCAGGAGCCATTGGCAAGTGGGTGCCGAAAGGACGGAAGGCGCAGGCTATCGATTGCTTCGCAAAATCTAAGGTAAGTACAAACAAATATATGAAATCATATTCATTGTTCGTTTTGTAATATCCCAAGAATACAATCACTCATACGGAGCCGTCGGACAAATATAAGATGACTTTTGAGTGGATTCCACCGGTAGACCGTGACTACAGTCAAGTGGTCTTTGTTGGAACTGTAGTCAAAACCACAAGCGAATTCTGGACTGGTTCCCTATCAAACACAATAAGTTTGGTAAAGGGTTGATTTTTTAACAGTTTTTTCATCTCTTCTTTCATTTTGATGAATTTTCGTAATTTTTCAAATTAATTGAATTTTACATATTATTATCAATCTTTCAATTTTGTTATTTCAAATAATTTTAAACAACATTTTATGTGATGTTTGAATGAATTGATTATTTAAATTTTTAATGTTTTTATTAAATTTATAAAATAAATTAATATATCAATATCATAAGAGCCAAATTAGTCATTTTGATTGCAACTGGAAAAATATTCTTATTTGATATAAAAAGGTAAGAGAAACCTAATATCTATAAAACTATATATCAAAATATTTGCAATTTCTTGTAGAGATTATTGCGGCAAATGAGGTAAAACGAGTTCGTTTAGATCACAGTCCAACAGAAAATAAATATTTGTGATTCTGTGTTCAGTGCGTGCTGTGCTATGCTGTGCAGTATTGGATACAAAAGAGAACTACATTGTAATAAACGAATAGTCGCTGGTGTTATGTTTAACGACCAGATCTAATACAATAGGTTGAGCACAAGTGGGAGACCAGAGGCAACACTTAATTTTTCTCATTTCATTTCCTTTCGTTCTGTTCCTAACGACTGGAGAGCTTAAGACCGACCGCTTTAACCGTTTAATTGCATCAAAGCATTCATTAATTTATATAACAATAGTTTATTAGAAATCAGGAATAGCTGTGAGAAGAGAGGGACGGAGAGAGAACACAGCGTTTACCGCATCAAAAACCTCTTGAAATTTCATTCAATTTTGAACGTTTCAATCTGAATGTGATGCGGCACAAATGCGCAGGGCACATTCTTATTGTTATTGTGATTCTCTCGATTATTTTAATTATTTTTCTGAAACATGGAGTCAAATGTCGAATAAATCAATTGTGTTTTTGAATCGGGCATTTATGCCATGTTATTGATGAAAAAGAGGTGGTCTACACCTACCACTCGTGCTCTCACTTATCAACTATTTTTCTTCCATACTCTCCATCTCTTTCTCTTTAAATCAATTTTTCTCCCTTTTCTTCTTATGAGCCGACAGTTAAATATTTGTTGAGAGAGAGAGAGAGAGAGAGAGAGAGAGAGAGAGAGAGAGAGATTTGAAAATAGCACTGTTAAGGGAGTTAAAGCGCCTGAAACTCTTCATAAAATATTGTATTTCTTCAATACTCGTTATCCAAATTTTGATATAAAATATATAAAACATTGAAAGCTGAGTACATGGCTTGCACTACATATTCTCCATGGATGAGATATACACTGACTAAACACATAATATTCTCTCTTTTTAGAGCATCTCAACAGTAAATGTCATGCAGAGGCACGAAGCAAACAGAACAAACAGCACAGGCTTTGATAGTAGTAAAGCCACATCGGATTATTATCAAAGAGAAGCTTTGATTCTCACAGAACACACAGCGCTTGATCCTACACTTAGGCATCACCTCAACACCGCTACACTACATCCCCTTTTCCACAATTCAGTTCCCCTTTTATTACATTTTTTGTTGTTGGCTGTGCTCTATATGTGCTCTACTTTTTACTCCATTCAATTCACAAATTTTTAGATAACAATGAATTAAATCCGAATTCAATGAATTCACGCAAATAATAGAAATTCTATTTAAATGAAAATTATTTTGAATTTATGGCACATTTCCCATTGATTTCCCAATGCCTTTTCTGCAAAGACTCTAATATTTAATATAATTTTTGTGCGTTTTTCATAAACTCTAGGAATTCATTATTTATGATTTCCAATGTTTCGACGTCTTATGTCATTCCCTTCAAATGGAAAGTAGCTTTTTCTGAGAAACGACTCGAAATTCAAATATATTTTATATCATTTATTATATGAAAATCACAAAACTATTTGTTATCTCTAAGGCTATAAGAGATGCAAATCTCTTCTAATGATATCTTTATAAACATTTGTGATGCAGAAGTGATGCTCTGAACGACACAATCATAGATAATATATTTCTTACAAATGAATTCTGTGAGTTATGGTAGACTAGAGAGCGCTGTCCTAATCAAAAGCAGTGCAATCTGAATATCGACACATAATCGGTCTGTTCAGTCAAGAGATTATTATTCCCTGTTTTCCACTAAAATACTATTCTCTTAAAACTTATTCGACGATAAAATCCTTTCGAGGAATAAAGTTGTCATTTGTTCACAGAATGCTTTTCGGAGGAAGAAATCAAGAGATCATTACCATTGATATCAAGAAGTAATAATCCAAATGTTTGAAGAGATCTCTTAGAATCAATGTCTCACAAAATTTACATAGATCATTTTTAAGATGATGGTGAGTGTATTTATTGTTTAGGTATATATTCGTTTGAATTGATTAACAAATTATATGGTTATGAAGTTAAAATTAATGTTTCCCGGGCGATTCTCTTGACTCATTGTAAGCTTGATAAATTAAGTTCCCAACTGGCTTTCAGCACAACATTCTTAAGCAACAAATTTTAAGAACTTTTAAGAATGTTGTGCTGTTTGTTCTGAGTCTCATTACGAGCCCAGTCTTTGAATCAGTTTTTGGTCGATCACACAAATTGTGCTGAAGTCGGCACTAATGGCAAGTTTTGCTGCACTTGTGATGCAATTCATTCAAAGCGCTGATTCAGTACTAATATTGAGGCCTTTCCTACAAAAACACAAAATAAGGTTTAACTTATTGTGACTCAAAAGAAACTCCACTTTTATTCTCTTTTCTTCAATGATATAACAAATCAGAAGAAATCGCCAGATCTTTGCCAAAAGAATGTCATTTGTGTAAACAATTCTACTTTCTTATAATAATATTGAACAAGATTACCATTTATTTCTTAAACAGAATAATTTTTTTATTCTCATGGCTCAATAAACTATTTGATTATATACTGGTACTTTTTTAATGTTAAATTTAAATTCAAACGAAAATCATGTGCTTGTTGAACAGTAATAAATATATTTCTTAGCTGAAAGGTCTAACCTAGCAACAATCTGATTTGTTTTTGTATAAGAGATTGACATCCCTATGATAACTGAATCAGATTTATGTTAAAATAAGTACGTTAGATATAACCTTGTTAGTTGTGGTACTTTTACTATCAGTTCATTAGATTATCATTTTTATTCGTGTTTCTGATCAAGATTCTTATTTAAATCTAAAGAATTTGGAAATTAAATGACGCACACAATGCTCAAGGCATATTTGCACAAGTTTAGCTTGATGATTTAGATTTGTTTAAATATGTGTAAAATATTTGCAAAACCAAATAAAGAGCGAAAAAAGAGTAAATGTCTGTCCTTTTGATTATAATTTTGTGATTCAATTGAAGGTTCGATTAAATATCAAATTATGTGTTGAGAGTAAGCGAGAGAGCAGTTTATAGAGAGAAAGTCGTTGTCATCATAAGTGATCTTGATGAAAAAGAGAAATAGCAACTGTGAAAATCAGTTAATTTGGCGAAAATGAAAGTAATCTTATTGAGTGGAATAAGTACTCTAAGAAAGTAATCTATGAAAGTAGTTCTGGTGGTAATGCAATATATGATGGCATAAAAAGTCCAATATTTTATGGCATTAGTGAGCGTTGAGACAAACCAACAACGAATTGTTGTGGCATTTGGTCTCTTCAGTGGCCGACTTGTGTTCTGTTGTGTCGGCTCTAAAAAGAATTCACATTTCACGACATTATATATAAAATGGTTCTCTCTCTCTCTCTCTCTCTCTCTCTCTCTCTCTCTCTCTCTCTCTCTCTCTCAAAAGATTTTAAAATGATATATTATGTTTAGATATACAGTTTGGATGTATGTTAGGTAGTATTAGATTAGTAATAGTATTAATTGGATATTATAATTACATTTAGAATCTCTCTATATTATGAATAAAATACTTATATAATTTAATTAAAACTTTAATTAGCGATAAATAATTATTAATTATAAAAAATGTGAATAAGAAAAGCTTTTCTGATTTTTATGAGCTTACTATCTTGCAGGTCAAAAACATTAAACACTATACTAAAGAGACAAAGATTTTTTAGTGATATCTTTTAATGAAATAAAGAAATCACAATTTTATTTAGTGTCAGTCACTTTTCAAAAATTCTACAGAATTTCGGGATTTTCTTTCAAGATAAGGCCGGAAAAAATCCAGAGTAACATCTCGATAATATGCATCGTTAGTATATTATCAAAAATGACCTAGAATAAAGTGAATTACTTTAATCTAATAAAGTAATAATAATCTCTTGAACAGAATTGTTTTCATTAATAATTAATGATTTGAAAATGAGCTGAAAAGTGTGCATGTTGCATTTTTGCGATAACACCATACTTAAATAAAGCCTCATAAATATAATAAAATAAATGGCAGCAAGATGAAATATGTTTAAAGTGTAGACACACACAGGCATACACACACACATACCAATTGTAAGCCACTTTTTCTCATTTATATATAACGGTTCCATTTATTTTATTTTCTTTTTTATTTATTTTTTGTTTCTATTCGTTATTCTGGGCTCAGTTGTCAGTATTTCCCGACTCTTACATACTATTCTTATATACTCTTTACTATTTTCTTGGGCTATAATAACATTGTGTTTTCCATTTACAATCCTATGGCAGACCTCAATCCCAAACCATAAAATACAGTCGCGTATTGAGTAAAAGCTCCGCTCATTTTCTAATGAAAATTTTAAATCTTTGTTAAATGTTTGAATCAATTCATTATAATAAAGCAATAATTTAATGAATCAAACATTTGATTAGTTAATAAATTAGAGGCAACTCTGAGCTAATAATGAATTAATTGGCTCCGAATAGTCGCCACTCTTAACAAGAATTAAGTCATTTCTATTGTAAGAGGTTTAGAGCTGTGGCTCCGCCACAGAGATATTCAGTCTTACAGATCTCAACCTCAAATCCCAGTGCACAACAACACCCGAACACAAAACCATCTCATTTGCCAGCGCTGACCATACGAACCAATTCTATTATAGCGCAGGCAATGGAGTGGAGGCTGCAGTAGTTATACATTACTTTTAAGAGAGTCAATAAAAAAAGTTTTTATAGTTTAGTTGAAGAGTTTTGCAGTTGAGTCGCTTCACCAGTGCGTTACTAAGGATGCAATGGATGCAAACATGCATTAATGGCTTTTCTATTCTGCCCGTTCCTATGGAGACCAGCGCTCGTAATCTAGTGAAGGCGAAGAATGACCACCTGCAGCCTGTGCAGCCTCACCAGCCTTGCAACCACTGCAACCTCTATTTGCCAACAAGTCATTCAGTCACTCAGTCAGTCATTCTTAAGGCTTTACGTTTGAGCCGTTATTCTCTGCTTTCATTCACTGACTAAACAAATATATCTAAGAATCCGTCGCTTTATTCTGTTTTCTTCGGCAGAAAATTGAATAAAATACAAAACATTTGGCCAACCATTCAATGAATGCGTCCAATTGGTTCTGTATTGTTGTTTTGTCATATTTTCATAAACACTGTTCATAAAAAATATAACATTTATTGAGAAAACACAAAAAAAATCTAATCAATAACAGCTCTAGCATTAAACCTATCTAATGGTTTGAGCAGGTTCAAATGAAATGTTTCATTTTTAACTGAAAATTCCATTAAAATAGACGACTTTCCAAAATAACTATTCTCTGGATTCCCTCAAAAGATAAGCAACTGATTTATTGCACTCAATATTTGCTTCAGTTTTTAGAGGACAGACTCTCGACTCTCAACTTTAAATATCGACTCCACTCACACATCAAACAATTAAATGGGAGAAAGTATATTGAAAACTGGTCCTGATCAATAAATTTCACTGTTAATTGATTTTTCACAAAACATTGTCTAATATTAAGAACGAAAATTGTGCTCAAAATATGGTTGATTTGGCGAATGAATAGATGTTTGGGACAAAAGTATTTCATCTCATTATTGGTGTCAATCAATGCATGCGATAAAAGTGCGGATTCAGATGAATGCTTAAGAAATAAAAGAGTAAGAGATAGGGAATTGTGTTTCGGGTAACTATGAGTTTGAAGATCTTTCTAATGGAAAATACTCTCAATGTTTGAATAGAATGTGAGCCGAATAGAGATTAGTGTGAGAGCACATGGAGCACAGCAGAGCACAGGCAGAGGCAAACCAAAGCACTTTAATGTATTATATGGAGAGAAAAATTCAACGCATATTAAGTCTGACGCTATTTTCGGTCAACCATAAGCCAATATGAGCTCGGATTCCACGCAACAACACTGACAACAATTTTAATTTATTTTGCTCAATCTTTGAATCAAGAACATTTTAATGCAAATGCCATTGAATGCCAAGAATGTCATATTAATGAGAGAATCTGCCGTTCATAATTAGGATGCTATGATTCAATTATTCTTGTTCAACTTTTAGATCAATAATGCGAGAATGGATGTGATTTAAAAAAGGGATCATTGAGTGAAGGAGTGATCTTGCTCAATAATATATACTTGAATTATTAATCTTCATTACATATTTCTCGACAATAGGTTTCATTTTTGATTATAAACATAGATATTTGGCTAAACAGACATATAATGCAGTTTTAGGCGCTGAGGGACTGACAAATTACATTCAGACAACGATAGTGGTGCGCCTCTGGCGCTCTATAAAAGCATTGTCATGTCTGCAAATGGTGTATCAGTGCCTATTGGGACTGACAAAGAATATTTTCGATTCGCATATCAACATCAGAGATGCAGATTTGACACAATATATGAGTCAAATACTAGAGAACTCACTCTTTCGTCTGTTTGCTAGACTAACGACTCTCAAACCTTTTAGGGTCTCTCTCTCTCTCGCTCTCTCTCTCTCTCTCTCTCTCTCTCTCTCTCTCTCTCTCTCTCTCTCTCTCTCTCTCAACATATCTATAATAATAATAAATAAGTCATATAAGTCTAATGTTGTTATATTCGCCGTTAACTCAACTCTACTCAATACAAATACAATCTAACGAATGTGTTTTGAGAATTGCCGGTCTGTCCGACAAATATAACTGATGGCAGTGGCGTTACTTTACACCACACACAAAGACTTCAACTATCAAAACATTAAATATTATATTTTCAGACCCTTTCTTTTGAAAAAAAGTTAGTATTGTGTATAATATTGATAATAATAATGCATGAATGTATGAACATAATCAAAACTCTGTTCATGCAACATGCATCATTTTAGTGAAGGCCAACATTTTCTTTTGAGAAATAAAATGATTGTTCAAATATTTATTTCAAATGATATCACTTCAAAAGGAAAGTATGTCCGCCACTGGGGTTGTGATAATCAAAATGCATAGATCTTCATAAAGAAGACCCGATTTTATTTCACAAATACTTTGTTATACTCTTTCAAGTCAATTTGTGCATAAAAACGTATATATTTCTCAAAACTGCATAATAGAGAAGAAGGCAGAAATGGAAGGGAGGAAGAGAGAGAGAGAGAGAGAGAGAGAGAGAGAGAGAGAGAGAATTGTGATTTCTTAGTAAAATCTTTGTTATTTTTAAATCTAATTATTAGAAAAAAATTAATCAGAAATGTTTTGATCGATCGACGGTTTATATCACAAATTGTCATTTAATTCAATTGTGAGAAAGAGTTTCAAAAATAATTTTGGTCAGTTTTCGGACAGAAATTCAATTGAATAAAGTGACCAGAACCAATTCTTCGTCACCACTACTATTACTGAAAGACCAATTTTCGGACTTTCCATTAAATAAGTCTGTACTTTACTTTTGGTGAACAGTATTATGAAATGAGAAAAAGTTTTAACACTCATTCGGAGAAGTAATCTGTTTTTTTGTGTTAAACAAGAGGAGAGACACAATTGATAATTAGATTAAATAACGTTATACGAATGGTGTGCTCCCTCTCACATACTGTTCCTTTTAGGGTAGAGTGAAACAAACAAAAAATCTAAAAACTGTTCAATTAATTTGCAGTTTTTCTCTCTTTTTTATTGAAAAATACAATTTACCGTTAATTGAGAGCACAGTCTTCACAATAGACTCGCAATTGAGTTGAAAATCATAGAATTAAGTGTTAAATAATTTTTTACTCAAACAATTTTGTCAATAAATTTTCAACTTAACTTAATATTCTTTTTTCAATTTATTAATATGAGCTTGTTTCTCTTAAAATGATGTTCAACTCAAACAAGCAAAAATTGATTAAAAGACAGATAATTGTGATAGGTTCAATAACCAATAAGTCTTCACAATAGACGTTTTATAGATTTTATTGATTTGAGAACTCGTAGAAGAAAAGAAATATTTAACAAACTGACCAAGGTTGGTCTCAGTTTAAGCTCTAGCTGGCTTTTACATGTTTGTAAGGGCTCACATTTATTGTCGACAAAACGGCGAATAATTAAAATTTTAAGAATTTTCACCCTTTAAAAGGCAAAACCATAAAACGATAGACAAAATGGTTTAATATCTGGGATAACCTTGGCCATTACTATTTATGTCACCATTGCTATATTGACTGCACAGATATTAGATACAAAAGCAGAAGATTTATAGCTAAAGTGAGTGTTTGGGCGGCATATGTCGAGTCAGTGGATGTGATGGGCACCGACAACATATTAATAGAACTGGTCATCGACTGAACTATCTCTCTATCGGAAAAATATGTTGCAGTCAATTGTATTGTCCGTCAGATCACACTTTCAAATACAATATTCGGCGTTCATTTGAGCGTTGAGTAAAAAATAGTCTAAATTTTGTCTTATTTGTTGTCATATTCGCTAAAATTCAATTATATTGTGTCAGTGAAGCACACACTCAGCACAAACTTTACACAAAAAAAGTCAAACAAACAATATATCAAATAAGATATTCGATACACAATATTGGGCCAGAAATCTAAACCTTTTCCTCGCGATTCTCCACTTTCCGGGTCGGCACATATTTATATATATTTAGGAAACTTTGGAATCAAATCAAGTTATAGAAGATATTTAAGCTTTTCAATAAAACTTTCATAAAGTGTTGTTAGATACTAGCAAGCTTAAATCAGTAGGAAGTGTAACGAACACTACAGGGAATAACATATCCAGATATGTTATGCTGAGTGCACATAACTCAGAATATTTATATAATTCAATTTGACATTCAATGCACTGAATTATTGGCGACAAAATACTTGTCTATTACTGCTATAAACGAAATGAAATTCTCCGAAAATGATGAGAGAGAGAGAGAGAGAGAGAGAGAGAGAGAGAGAGAGAGAGAGAGAGCTGTATAGTGAGAGGTATGGTATTTTGGTATTGGATGGCATTCCTGTTCTTCGCGATCGTTACCATTAATTTTGTTATCCATATAATGCGAGTGAAAGAGAAGTGCTTCATATCTCACATATAAATCAATTGACAATATTTTAATAAATATAAAGAATTGTATTGTCATCGAAATTGAGTTAAGTTTGTGACTACTCTTTGAATAAGTCGAGGAAATTCATAATCATATTAAGGAAGACCTTAATAGAAAGTTTAGAAATCTGCTCAATAATCGATACGGTTATATTGTACTAATATTTGGTCTTGCCAACATTTGCACATATGCTGTGCACTGCATTCGGAAGAATGTGTCACATTTGTAAACTTTTATGTCTTTTTATTTATTTATTCACAAATAGCTCGGAATATGTTGAGCCGTTTGGTTCGCGTGTCTTATATTTTGTTTAGTGTCTAAAACTTCAAAGATTTTTGGAAAGCAATAGAAGCGAACGAAAGGAGCGAAACAAATAAAGTGAGTTCTTGTCGGCTCTCAAACAGGCAATAAAGACTAGCAATTAAGAGGCGGCAAAACATATTCCCCGCTATATGTGAATAAATAAATATAAGACATAAAAGTTTACAAATAGTGACACAAAGACAGTCACAGCACTGCATATGTGGCAAATGGTGGCAAATGTCGATAAATTAAATACACTATTACCTCAAAATAGCGGCACATCTACTCAACAAATATTAACTATTTCTGGTGTTTAACTCTCGAGGAAAGATGTCTTCAGAATTCATATTTTTATCATATATATTGAGCATCCTGATTACTTTCAGATGAGCTAGATGAACTTTTAGGGTAGATATTCACGGTTAAAGCCTTAGAATTGATGCATTCAATATACTAATGCTCTTAATTTGTGCGGTGAACTTGTACAAAGTAATAAAGTTTACTTGTGCAAGACAACTATGGATAGCAACATTGGGAACATATGTAAACTATATACCAGATATTGAGGCAAATAATGATTGATACTGTTTTTGTCTTGTTAGATAACCAACTGAGTGAACTTGAAACAAAAACTAATGAACGATTTAAATCAAATTTGAAAGAATGCGGTGAAGAAAATCTTAACAAATCAATTGACATAATATTAATGCAATTTTGTTAAGAGTGTTAACTCATGCAAACAAAGATAATTTTCAAGCGTAGGGGGTAACATGAAAGCGCACAGGTTATGGTAGGTAACCGATGGCTCAGGTTAATGGCATTGAATTGATGCCAATTAGCGATTAGTGGCACGTATGACACCTGTTGTCAAAATGCAAATCATAATATCGTAGATATGGTTCGACATTAGGTTTTAAACAATTATTACTCAAAAGAAATGTTGGGTTCACTCAAACATAACACCGAACTCGCGATGTTTTCGGCACGAAAAACAATTTTGAGGCCATTATATTCGACTTAAACCATAAGCCTCTATGGGTTTTGTGTCCGGGCCATCAACAACTTAGTCATTAGTTTAAAATAATTTCCATCGATTAAGGAAATGGTTTTCAACTTTGACCTCAAAATTGATGCAACAAAAGATGTGCACTAATAACAGATTTATTGCTATTTTCA
>JAQGAR010000802.1:0-12045 GCA_034697865.1 Oribatida sp.
CAACACGAAAGCTGGAGAGGACAGGCTGGAAATTTCAAGAACGATATCGCGCTCTTACGACTGCCCGCAAACAAAAAGTTTGAACTGACCTACGAAAAGGGCGGACACGTGAATGGCATCTGTATCCCCGAAAAGCCAATGTCCGAATACAGCGGAAAGGCACGTATCGCTGGTTGGGGACTCACCAAAGACAGGGGTACGCCATCAGACGTCCTCTTATACACAGATGTATCGGTTATCACAAACGACAAGTGCCGAAGATATGAATATCCTGTGCCGATAGCAGACTCAATGATTTGCCAGGGAGTGGACGGAACCGCTCCCTGTCAGGGCGATAGTGGCGGAAGTCTTATAATTCCGCTCACAGATAATAGAGGGGTTCAGCGCATGACTGAAGTCGGTATCGTATCTTTCGGACCAGGAAAATGTGCGAACCCTTCGACACCGAACGCTATTTACACAAAAGTCTCGCATTTCCTCAAATGGATTGAGAAGACAATAGCATCCAATGGACAGAGATGTGCGTCCAGACCTCTCAGGACAGAACAAATCGACAAAATTGGTAACAATTTCGAGAATGAGAGTAACTCTACAGTCAGTGCAGAAAATATACTTTTCTAATGATTTTAATTTCGAGATTAAAAAAGAATTTAATAAACAAATTATTCGACAAAACATTATTTATTAATAATTTTGTGTTTAAATAAGAATTGAATAAATCATTAATTGCTTTAAAAGTCGCCACAAATTGTTTATAAATTATTTTTCAAATAAAAAGAGATTTAATCCAAACTCGAGGTCTTTCAACAAATCGATGGCAGAACCACTAAATAAGGTCTTCAAATTGTCTACGATTTTGGGCAATTGTCTGAATACAGCCAAGTCTTCAATAATTGAGGAATAATCAGTTTCGTTGAGTTCTCTTTGGAATATCTCCTCAAAAGAAGTGTTTGGACACAAAATCTGTTCACTACTGTCTTCACAGTTGTCTAACTCTTCCAAAAAGTGGTCGATTTTTGTGGTTTCGATATAACTCATAATAAGATTTATGATAATTTGCGTGAAAACCTTCGAGTCTTCGTCATTATTGATACTAATCTTCGAAACAAAACTCTTTGACCGCAAGTTTAGAGTCAAAGAGTCGATCATTGCTTTCATTTCTTCACATTTTATTAAATCTTTAGGTGTTTTGCCGTCGATTTCCCGACAAATGTTCAACAGTTCTATTCCTCCGCTTTCGATGATAAGTTTTGCGCATTCGATGGCGTTGTTCTCAATGGAGTCGTGGAGTGCTGTTTGCTTCTTAGGACCGGCTTCGAAGTCAAGGCTTTTGTCTGAATCATTTTGCCATTGAATTAGAGCTCGAATGCAATCGGGGTGACAATTGAGGGCGGCTTCGCATAGAGGGGTATATCCAGCGTTGTCCGTATCGTTAGGGTCCGGACCGAAGCCTTTAACCGACTGCTCTAAAATTAGTCTCAATTCATCGGCCTTCCCTTTAATGCAGGTCCTGTGCAATGCGTTTTCGCCATACTTATTCTTCTTTGACCACTCCTTTCCCGATGAATTGCTTTTAGTCTTATTGACTAAACCAATCGAAGACCTCCTCCGACGAGTCTCTGTCTCTGGAGTCGAAGTGTTTGACTTATGATCAGTTATTGAGCGACTGTTCGCCGATTCAATGGTTTTGGTCAGGAATTTAACATTTGTCAGACATTCGACAATCAGTTTAAGAGATATTTTTCGAATTCTTTCCTTCAAATATCTATTCCTTAAACCGACGACAAAAGTGGTCATAAAATGGCCGCAAAGTTGTAGTTTAATCCAACAAAGATTGGAGACTCCCATCAATTTGACAAAAACTTCATTGGTGGCCAAAGACTGATCACTCAGTTGTTGGAATAGTTGTGTGACTGGTGTCGGCTTATCGAATGTGTATGAGGTATAGGGCCGGACATTACCCGATCCGATGCGATAACACTCTGCGCTCACTTCAAATAGTTTGAAGACTTGGATTAGAAGCGAATCGTTTTCTGTTTTAATCACTTTTGTTATGAGAAAAATCAAAACTTTTAAAACACTATTCAAATAGTTGGGAGTCTTTTGGGACCAAATCAGGTAAGAAATGAGTGGCCGGTTGTTCCGCTCCCTTTCCATTCTCTGTATATCAGTGCAATAGTCGTTGGAATCGCTTAAGAATTGTTGAAAGTCTTTGACCAACAATTCGACGATATATTTGAAGTGAGTGAACGCCATTTCAAAGGAATCGCTTTTGCGGATCCACTCATTGATCAAATATATGATTAAATTTTTAACGAAAGGCCAGGCATTGGTCTCATCATCAGAGCCACCGATCACTTCCATAATGGCGTGTCTGGAGTAACAATTTAGAAGAATTTCGCGCATATATGTATACATAAACTGGTTGTGAAGGCGTCTAATGTGAGACAACTCTTCGGGAGTGATATCGAGTCTATCTTCAGACCAATTATAGTGAGCCAAAAGTCTGTGCCCTAAAATCTTCGCCCATTTCGATGGGTTTCTAAACGCAAACACATATTCAGTCACTGTTTTGATGACGAGTGGCCAACAATTTTTGTCTTCGATCACATCAGTTAAGGGGAGCAGCAAATAGTCGACATTCATCTCGATTCTTAGCGATTCATCCCTAATATCACTGCACCGGTAATAAGAAAACTTTCCGTTTTGTTGAATCACAGCTGAAGACTGAGTCATTGGTAAAGACTGACTCATGAATAACTGCATACTCTTCTCGTAAAAGTCGTCCTCAAGAAGTGATTGATCGGCGATATTCGTCACACAATCTTCAATAGGAAGAGACTGCACTTCCATTTGCATCTCTGGTTCTGGTTCTGGAGCTTTAGACCGAGATTTAGTTGAAGTGCACTTCTTTTTAGACCTTTTCTTCCTCTCCTCTGCTTTGCCGTCCATTTCTTCGACTCTTCGATAGTATTCCTTAACAATCAGATGAAAGCCGTCTCTATCGCTATCGTAAGACTCGGTTCCCGAGTTGTAACCAAAATATTTGTATTCTTCGTCCGATGATATGTAGTCTTCAGACGGCGTTTCAATACGTTTTCCCAAATCAATGAAACATTTCTTCAATTTAAAGACTTCTTCTATATTGTCAACAACTTGTTTGTAATAATAAATTTGGGAACAATTGTCTTCACTCATCTCATTTCAAAACTAAAGACAAATTGATTTCAAATCAAATCCAGTGTTGAATACAAAAGTGAAACCAGTTTTTGGTTAAAAACAAAATCAAAGCAAACATTTGGCGCCAATTCTGTAAACAATTCACTAACAAAATAGACGTTATTTTTGAAGGGAATTTCACTGACTAACCAAGGTAATCCAAACTTCTTAAACTATCTTAAAACTTGAACTGGCATTACTTTAATTCTTTAATTACTCTAGAAGTTTTAATTTCAAGTGATTTGATGAAAAAATTTATTTTATTTCAATGTATTTCAATAAATGTATGCTTTTTAAGGAATAAATGAACAGAAAGTTTGAATCACTATTTCTTAGTTTTTAACTTCGGTTTGTTCTCAATCGATGGCTTTGGTTTGAGACCACTTTCGACTTTCGCGTCTTCAGCAGAATAGCCACTGTTTTGATTAGAAGTGGTGATTATCGAAGGCACTGTCGTCGCATTTTGTTTGTCTTTTCGGCAGCAAAAAACATACAGATAGACATTGAAAATTACGAAACCGATGATCGAAAGTATCTGTCCAATTATCACATAGTATGTCCAAACGGCTTCTTGTGGTATTTTACAATCAACCAGAAGTTTCAGAGTAGAGTTCTCTGCGCACTATATTAATATTAAGAACAATTGAAGTATTAATGCGGTGATGTCCGATGTCTTACCTCCTTATAGAAACCGGATTGCAAAGTATAACAATATTGAATCGATTTGTTCACCGAATAGAGTATTGATGACTGCTGATAATGGCTTTTTTGAGCCTTTGTTGTGAAGATACCAACAATGGGCAAATGTTTTGCAATACCTTTTGGTCGGGTTTGATTCCCATATTGCTTGAGTTCTTTGCCATCAATGAGAAAGCAGTTGTAATTGCGCTCGAATTCAATACCTCTCGACTCTTTCGAAGTGATCTTTTTTTGGCCTAACAAACAAACGGTTCCAAATGTAGAATTATCTGTAGATACCGAGGTAAAAGTCGGCGAAACCGTATAATTCCATTGCGCTGAACGCGTTCCCAAAACATCTGACAAATCATCGACTTTTGAGACGGTTTTCGGTAAATTAATCCAATGGAGTGTTCTTTCATTTTTCTAAAGTAATCTCAATTAAACTCTAATTGAATTAATGGGAATTACTCTGAGGAATGCGGTCTCATATTTCATTGTCTTATCATTCCATACACTGAATGCCAACTGATATCCATTTTTGAAGAAAGCATTTGATTTACTTTCAGTTGACTCTAAACTACACGTTTGTCTTTCATTTTCATTGACAATCCAATAGTTGGTTCCTATAACTAGAAGCCAATAGTTATTTTGCTGACTGCCTCCGTTGGGCGGAATGAATTGAAAAGGAAAGTCAACTTTGTATCGATTTCGTCGGAAGGCTTTGCAGAAGTCATTTTCCATACAATTGGACGCAAACACCGAAACCATTACTGAAACAAATACTTAATTGAGTTTTGTTTGAATTAACACACATTTTGATAAAACCTATTGATATTAAGAGGAAAGACATGTTTCCACTTCTGATAATCTATGGATTCGAAGGTAAACCTCAAGAGTGAAATCACTAAAAGCTATACAAACTTTTTAGAAATTCAAATAATGTTTAAAATAATTTAATTCTTAATTCATTGTAAGACTCGCGTGAAATCAAGCGATTAATAAACATTGAGTTTTTAGAGGATTTCCTCTATTTAATTCTGTTCCAGTGATCGATTTTACCTGTGCTTTGCTCAGCACAAGACCTGAGTTTCGAGATCTTAAGTTCAAAACTGTATTAGTTTGGATTTCAAGTGATTTAATGAAAAGTTGTTTTATTTCAATGAATTCAAATGTATTTCAATAAATGAACGCTTTTTTACATTAAAATTAAGGAATCATTTAATCAATTGTTGCGGTAATCGTCTCATCGGTTCCGTTGACTCCAACCTCAAGACATTTGCGTCATTGAGACGATTACCTCTTTTTGAAGCCATACTTCTTGCGTTCGTAGAAGAGATCGGTTTTAGAAGAGCCCAAATTGACAATCTTTGGACAGCCATCCCTGTCCTTCTCCTGAATGGTACACTCCTTGCAATAGTAAGCATCGCTGACGCCGGGACCGCCGCATATGACACACCTTCCCTGATATGAGCCATAGTTGCACTCATCGCAGATACGGACCAAAGTCGAGGGCCGTACGTATGAGTCGCAGATAACGCACTTCCCGTCACACTTCTCGCACAGACGACCGATGGCCACACCTGACTGCTTGCGACAGAAGATCAGATCCGGATGATGTTTAGCCATCACTAAGACTGTTTATGGTTTACCACAATTCAAAGTAATCGATGTCTTCAAACAAATTGTTTATATTTTGAAGCTTTCAATCAAAATGTGTTTATTTCGCAATGTTTTCACTCGTCTTTTGCCACAAAAAAAACATACAAAAACTTAGTGCAAAGAAAACTGTTGAACCCTCTCTCTATTCAATACTGAATCTTCAATTGAATAACTTTTGATTTAACTCTTAACCCCTCTTTGATCATAACGTTATTTGTGAAGTTATTTACAAATTTTAATGTCAGACCAATAGATGACTCATAAATTTGATGACAACTTATCATATGTTTTGACACAAATTTATAAATAATTATCGTTTAAATATATAGTAATTAAATAATATATTAAATATTTATTTATTTTAAATTACAATCAAAGAGTTGAGAAACAGTTTTGTTTTAAACAAATTTGTTTGAAAATTGTATTTATTTTGTTATATTTATAATCATTTGGTCCTAAAAGTGATTTGTTATTCAAATGTCTGATCCATTCTTCGGTCTAAACATAAATAATTTGCAGACAATTAGTGCCACAAATAATACGCGATTACAAGAAATGAATCACTCGATAACTAAGCCATTAATGTCTTCACATTTGCCTCAATTACCGCAACAGCAGATGAGGACAATGACCACAAATCCCGAAACAAGTGACCAACAATTGGACGAACGGATAAAGTTTGAAAAAAACCGAAAATTTCAATTACAACAGAAGAGACTCCAAGAGATGTCTTTCTCCAAAACAGTCTCAACAAATAGCAACTCATCTGCAGATAAATTGATGGCTAATCTCATCCAAAAAGTCGAATCTGAGGCAAAACTAGACAAACGTATTAACAATTGTCACAAAACAGGTCTTCATAGCTATAATTCACCTAAAGTTCACTCTTCGATGACCAGTAATGTTGGGCCCACTTCGGGAGCCGTTCAGTCACCCTATACTTCTTCATATATCAACCAATACACGAGTGTCGGCCAAATGACTCCACAGATGTATAGCACTGGACAACAGTTACCACAACAGCCGAACAACAGTTACTTCAATAGTTATTATCCATTGAATCAGATTCAGAAGACGGCTGTCCAACAAATGACAGAATCGGGCCTCGAAAGCCTTAATCATCCGATCACTGCAGAAATTGATGGCCTCAATAGACCCGAAAAAGGTTACAATTATAGGCCACAAAGTACTTCAAATCAATCGACGATTTCTTCGAGTGTTCCAAACCTTAACTCAAATTCGAGTAAAAAAATTGTTTTAAAATAAATTTTAATGAATTCTAATTCTTGTAATTCTTTAGATCACATATTCTCGATAACTGCAACCAATGGTATTCATCCGGAAGTGACGCAATCGAATCGGGAACCGATAACTTCTGTGATTAGTCCTCCTATTAATCAAAGGCTTACAAATTGTTTCGAAGATTTATCAAAAATTCCGGCCCTTTATGCAAAAGTCTGGAATTACGTCAAAATCAATGATATCAGTAATGTTTGTGACACTAATCGACTCTATCCGGTGCTACTGTCCGTCGGTTTGCCACAAACTATATTAGCAAAGTTATGGTCAGTGGTCAACCAAACAATTCCAGGACAATTAACGCGACACGAGCTCAATATGGCGTTAGCGCTCATAGCACTCATTCAGAAGAATAGTCCCAACCCTTTAGAAGACATATATAAATTAGATTCATTGCCGGTTCCTGATATTCAGTTTTTCAATGAAGGGAAAGCCAGCTTTGAAGTCCTCCAAATACCCACCCAAACCAGTGTTAGACAACTCCCGGAACAGACCTTTAGTTCAAATAATTTCGAACAAAAGAATTCAAATCAAAATGATTTCGATTTCTCACAAATTACACACAAAAACGAACAGAATTTGTGTCAAAACTTAGACAATACTGTGATTGAAGAGAAGACAGACGACGACTTCGATGACTTCAAGTCTGCAGATTTCCATTGCATTCCAACAGTGAACCAACAGTTAATCTGTGAATTGACTCCAATTCCAGATTCTAACTCGGGACGTGCTGCCAATAACAGCGCTGACGATGACTTCGATGACTTCAAAAGTATTACTTTCGATGAAACCAAACGGAATATTCCTTCAACTGAACACCCGATCACTCAAATTGTTACAAAAAGTAATACTTTAAGTGACGCTTTGATATCAAATATGTCGGCCATTAGTTCCTCTACTGGTAGTCACCCGACGAGTCCGAAACCAGTGGTCACCATATCAACAATGAATTCAATGCATTCTTCGACAGACTTTTTTAAAAACACTTTAGAATCGAGTCCTCAATCACTCGAAACAACGGAACAGAAGACAGCATTTAATCCTAACTTTGGTTCTGTTGACAAATACAATGTTTTTAGAGAACTTTCGGTCGAAACCACACAAGAAGATGATTTCGGTACCTTCCTATCGCACACAACTAATTGTGACGCAGAATCTGTGGAAAGCCTTCAGTTCGGACACCAGAAAAGTAGTGATAACAACCATACTATTGAGTCGATTAGTCATCAAATAATCCAAACCTGTCGTCAAATAATTCATAAGACATTCAATGTGTTAGCAGTAAATCACGGGGAGGACAGTGTTTTAGAGGCCATTCGGTCGCCGGACGGCAATAAATTTGCTTTCGGTAACACTTTCTTTCAATTATCTTTGAAATTAAAAAATTTTTATTCAAAAGATTTATACGAAATCTATGCGATCGTCAAAAGAGTGGAGAAAAATCTTAAATCAAGCGATAAATTGAGTAATCAATTGATTAAATTAGTCGAAGACATCGATAATACCTGGAATTCAATCGGATCTGTCTTTTCAAAGGCTTCTTTGAATGTGAGCACAGGTTTAAAGAATTAAAATTCATTTATAATTATATTTGTCTTCTATTAGATGGAGTCGGAGAACAGTACGACATCTGAAAGTGATATAAAGTCGAGTGATTGCGCTATTTGTTGCTCGAAAGGCAGTTCCCAACGACCAGTGATCACATTTGCG
This sequence comes from Oribatida sp., assembly GCA_034697865.1. Classification (NCBI taxonomy): domain Eukaryota; kingdom Metazoa; phylum Arthropoda; class Arachnida; order Sarcoptiformes; species Oribatida sp. The sequence continues at coordinate 8,569 of JAQGAR010000802.1, forward strand.
GGCTTTGAATACCATATATCCTGCGCTAATCTGTGGCTAAACTGTATTAATCCAACGCTTCCGCAGCCTTTAATCAATTGTCGTTAAAATTCTTTAAAATTTTATTTTTAAAAACAATCGAATCATTTATAACAAAAATTACATGAAATCCAATAAAAGTATTAATAAAAAGAGTTTTGAAAAATTTTCAATAAAAGTTAAGACAAGGTTTTATGGAACATTTAATAAATTGATTCATTATTATAGTTGTATTTAGTTAAGCTTGGTTGTATTGCTGATCCAGTCCATTTCTGTGTCAACCCGTACCCCAATAGCTGAATGAACCGCATATCTTTCAGGGATAGTTTTAACCAATACTGCCCCTATCACTGCTCTCCCCATATAATATTGCCAAATTGCACTACCAGGATCTCCCTTCAAATAGATGTAATTTTTGAATTAAACTTAATAGCAAGGTAGAATTTCATTGTAAGCTATTAATGAGAATACATACGACACAATCTTTAAGATCGGGACAGTCGGATCTTGAAATTGGAACGGTAAGGTCTACACCAGTAGAATATTTAAACAATTCAAGATCTGGTATACGCCAGTACTTCAATCGCAAAAAGCCAACCGATCGATTAAAAGACCCCCACTTCGAAGTCATAGCATACTCAGCAACACTTGGATCAGGAGCAACGCCCGACCACTTTTCTGGCAAACAAATATTGTTGTGACCGGTGGAGCTTATATTGTAACTCATATTCATGCCTTCAACTTTTATAAGAGCCAAGTCATACCATGGGTGTATATCATATTTTTGACGAACGTAAACATTTCTCCAGTTGACTGACCACGATTTCGAATTAACCAAATTATTGGTGCCATCACTTAAGAATATCTGAATATCATCTTGGCTACAAATCAAGAAAATTGTCAATTTTCCACTATATTTACATAAAGATCCGGTAGAAATTCGTTTTAAAAAGAATTGATAAAATAAATTAGATTAAAAAAAATTATGACCCAATTGAGTTTATAGTTTTTTTTTCATAAATACAGTTTGTAGAGTTAATGTAGAGTTAATTCAGATAAGACTTCCTTGGCTATGACTTATCATTTAAAGCTGAAAAGCAGACCAATTAAAATTTATAATAATAATTGAAGTACCTGTGCACACAACGCGCTGCTGTCAAAACCCATTGATTGGCAATGAGAGTCCCGCTGCAATTTGTCTCTTCAACCCACTCTGAACCTGATTGTAATGAGAAAGGTCTGCAAATATATATAAAAAAAAGCCGTTTAGAATTACTGCCTCAATACCAGGGATGAGGAAGGAAGGATTATCATAAAATCCCCCGAGATCCCTGCAGTAAATGTCTCAAGTTATCATTTTATAAACCGATGTAATAGAGATTAATGCAATTTGTGGTCCTAAGTTATCCCTCGTCCTTTCTTATCCTCCAATTCCTCGAACCCAACCGAAGGATAACTCGAGACTTTTACTGTACTCGATTTCTAGTGTTATACACAATTTTTCGGTTTCTAATTTGTAAAGTTTACCCCCTGTGGTGATCCCTGAATTCTTATTGAATTAGAGTTAAAAGAGTGATAGCGTGTGTTGAGTTCGATAATAAAATGAATTATTATTTGGTTAATTGGACATAATTTAACCTTGTTTTGATGAAAACAGTCCAAGGGTCATTTACATGAAACTTAAATTTTGCACTTTTCAGCTCGAGATCAGTGTTTTTATGCCATTTATTGTGCCATTTAAAACAACTGCTGTCTATCTGTCCATTGGCTGAAATGAATTGAGAAATACCACAATTTTTTGGGTTCAGTTCTTTGTAGTCACCGATAACTACATAAGTCGAACTAAACACTGAAATAAAGGAGAATCAATAAATTAAATTTTATTTGTTAAAGCACGGATCACCAGAATCTGGCCCAGGGTTGGCCAATGTACCGGACATCAGGGAAGGGGGTAGGGTAGGGTATAATGTCGAAAACTTAAGGGGTCCTGGCCGAAAAAATGGTAGTTTCATATCCGCCATTATCCGAAAACGGCTGTTTTTGAATCTAAATTCGGGTTTAAACGCCTAAAACTAGTAAATTAAGTTAAACTGGTTATTTCGGCTAATTTACCGTAAATGGTCAACTAATGGCAATCATTTTTCCCGTACTTCGATTGGATTTCTAGTGTGATATAATCGAGATTTTTCGTTTGTAGGGTGTAAAGGGTCTATTCCCTTGGTAACAGGTGTTATTAAATCATTTTCAATGAAAAAATTTCAAACTTACCAAAAGTATTGAGGATTGCAATAAATTTAATAATTGCTTTCATTTTGGCTCAAAGAATATTTAAGGATTTGTTAAATTGAGTTTTGTTTTAAAATAATCTGGAAATTTTAATGTAATTATATATTTGGAATACTTGTTTGAAGAGAAAAAATCTGAGAATAAGTGGGTAACTGAGAAAAAGTTTTCTAAAATGTGTAAAAATAATTTATTAAATATTGAATTACAAATGAAAACTCTTGGTTTTCAAGAATAATCTCAAATTTAAGTATAAGTTTTAAAATACCTGAAACACGAGTTTTATTTGAAATGTAAGAAAGAGAAATTGTTGTCAATCGGTGTATTGCTCACACATGTTGAATCGTTTGATGATAGTAGCAGGCATCACCAAGCTTTTCGATCTCAGGGGGGATACAGGGGGGATTTTTCTTCTCGAGCTCAGGGGGGATTTAGGGGGGGATTTTCCAAACGAAAAATCCCTAATATCCCAAAAAATCGGAAAAAACCCTAAAAATTTTGCCGCCTCTAGTTTTCCCCGAAATTTCCCGAAAAAAGGGGAAAAAACCCTAAAAACCCCACAAAATTTTCACAATGGCCTCCGCGCGGCGGTTATTTTTTCGGCCTTTGGCTGACATTTTTCCGCCATTTGTCCTTTATTTTCGGTAATTTTGCCGAAAAACCAGGATTTATAATGAATTTAGGTCAATTTAAAGTGGATTTAAGCTCATTTAGAACCAAATTTTGGCTCAAAATCGGCGGGGGGGGGGGGGCGTTGATAAGCAAAAATGTTATGACCACCATTTTGAAACTAAATCCGTTTTAAATTATAGGCTGTTACTAAAAATCTAGAATTGCTGAAAAAATTGCCGCCAAGTTTCTAAGGGAAGGCTTCCCCAACGCAGCCAAGGGGGTTTTTCACAAGTTTAGTTTTAAATTGTCCTAAATTCAGTTTAAATCCAGTTTCGGCGGCCATTTTGGCCAGATTTTTCGAAAAAATGGCCGACGCGCTTCGCGCGGCGACCACTTGGGGGGCCTCTCGAGCGCGACAGGGGGGATTTTTCTGAATTCAGGGGGGGAATTTTTCAAACTCGATCTCAGGGGGATCAGGTAGGGGATAAAACGGCGGCCGGAAGTACCGGAAATGGCCGGAAATCCGCCATTTTGTCCTTAATTTACCGTTTTTGGCTACAATTT
>JAQGAR010000803.1:0-12041 GCA_034697865.1 Oribatida sp.
TTCCGCCCATAGACTTATAATTGGGTTTACACAGGAATACTGTTACTATTTTTTTTAGCTTTTAGGCGTCCGCTTTGAATTCAAACGCAAACAAACTGTCAAAGAGTTTCAAAACATATGATTCAAATACTTCAAGAAAAACAATTTGTTTTATAATTACTTTTTATTCATTTGATTAAAGTCTTTATATACAAATCAAACGCCAACCAAATGGACCACTCATTCGTTGAATCAGAGGAAAGTCCGACGATTTATAAGATCCGTTTTATGCCTTCAGAGCTGATCAGTCTCTACGACCAAATTCTGGCCAACGTTGCCGTAAGTGAAGTGTATGACACCCTCTGCGAGTACGTCACCGATTCAATAGAACCGATTGGATGGCGCGCTATATGGAGAACTATTCCTAACAGCGCTCCCAACCATCTGTCCATTCAATTTGACTTCGAAGTCGAAGTAATGGATGTTCTGCACAACCGTTTGGAAGCCATTGCAGTAATCATTAAATTGATTCATCCGAATGAAAATCAATTAACGACCGAACAGTTCGATGAAAAGGAAAAACTGCTAAAAGAAGTCAAAATAGTGAACATTCCTCTGAACCAACTTTATGTGATCAGCGATGGCGATGTTGAGGAACAATATCACCGAAGCGCAGTTATCATCGAACACATTCGTTTCTTTTACGCCAATTTGTGGCGTCCGTGGGATGAGTTGGCAATAAATGACGCACAACTCAGTCAAGACATCTTCGTTGAGACCAGACTTAAGCCACGACTTGAACTCTCGTTTGATATAAAAGACCAAATCATTCCGCAGTCGACTGTCAACCGAATCAGAAAACTGTTGTCTGAGGCCTGGAATATTAAGAACAAAATTGATTCAATCGATTCGAACAAAGCTTTCGATCGCTTCGATATTAGTATTGAAGATAATTCTGAAGTCGATTACATCAATGAAACCGAATTAATCGAAGCCATGAGACTGAAGATCAGACTCGAAGACATTGAACGCGAAATGAAATTACTCGAAGACAAACACTTGAGAATCATTGCGGCCTCTCTTAAGAAAAGTGGTGACTCTAATGGATTCGAAGAAGAAATGTCGACCAAAGAAAATAAAATCCATTTAATCGGAAAAAGCTTTACACTGAAGTCCACAAAAGACATACTGACGTCCCTCTCAAATGTGAGTTAAACCCTTTAATCTCAACATTTTTGCCAATTATTTGATTTTGATTTTGAAGATAATGAGTGAAACCGAAACTCCAGTTATGTTTCACAACAGTCTAACCCGTGCTTTGAATTGCGTTAATTCCGGTGATAAGGTATATGTGATGCCCGGCCTTTATTCCTGTTCAACACTGCCATGGATTGAGTCTGATATCGAGATCAATGGTTTCGGAGGCACTAACGATCAGATAATTCTTGAGTCAAGTGATTCTGTGGGCGATATTTTCGTGAATTGCAACGCAAACAAACTTCTCTTTTCTGGGATAACCTTAAGAGCGGTCTCTGAATTGCAGTGTCTGATTATGATTCACTCGGGTTCCGTAGCTTTTAATGACTGTCTTCTGGACGGCAGTAATTTGACACGAAATGCATTAATCGCTTTATCGAAAGCAAAGGTCGAAATCGAAAACTGCAAAATCATTAACGAAAAGGGGGACAAAATTGTGTCGCGAAAGGGAAGTGTTGTCATCAACAGAGACGAACTCCTTAGGAATATGGACATCACACCCATTGATAAAACTTCTCAGATGCAAATTACTGCCATATAATCGCACAAACATTTCACTTATTCTACTTAAAGTCAGTTAAATTTTATAGAATTTAGTTTTCTCTGAATATTTTAGTTTTTTCTTACGTTTTAATTATTTAAAAAAAACTTATTATCTGAATGGAATCCAATAAATAAAGAATTGTTTAAAACCGTCACAAAATTCAATTTTATTTCGAATAAAGTTTCAATGAATACATTAATCGGGAAAACAGTTATGAAAAGCTTTAGAAGAGTTTAATTTGAAGCACCGTTTGATACGAATTATGGCTCTTATATTTGATTCAAGAGTTTCGAGATTTAGAGTAAAAAAGTTAAGTATAGGAAATACACAATACTATTGTCGCTATTTATCGTAAACAACAAATTTATCGCAAATATCATTAAGAAATTAATTGTATATTCAGTGTATAGATCACAACAATTGCCAGCTTTTAAGACATTTACATTAAAAATACAAATAATCATAGATTTAAAACACATTTATCCCAAGAATTGACTTTTGAAGGACTCGACTTTTTGCAAGAGTCGTAACGGAAAAGATATTTAACCGAAATTAAACGGCTTTTGAGTATATAATTAATAATAATTAATGAATTAAAAGACTAGAAGTAAGTGATTATTAAGAAATGACAGACATTTAAAAAATAAAATAAATAAATGGATCACAAATTGATGGGAAATATGAGCAAAAATTTCAACACTTTTGCAAAATTTAGAGCATAGAAAACAATTCAATGGAATGTTTGTCTCATTTGAGACCTTTTTTAGATTAAAGTTACGATTAATTATAGATCAGGAAAATGTTAGTCATATTTATGATTAAAAGTTATGTAATATTTAAAAATAAAACTGTTTTATAAACAATAATCAGAAATATTGGCAAAACATTCATTTTATGGTTAACTGCAGATGACATCAAAGTTAAGTCGAATCGGTGGCAATAAAGTGGCCACACTTATTTTAACGCAAGTTTCAGATCATTTACTTGGAATTATCGCCATTTTCCTCCTTCTTCTCGGCGGTGTCACCTCCCTCTTTTTTATCCTTCTCCTTCGACTCTGTCTTTTCCTTGTTTTCTTCGTTATTTTCTTTGCTCTCTTTGTCTTTGCTGTTGTCCTTCGGCTTTGCACTTCCTTTGCGCTTCTTTTCTATGACCTCTTCAGGTGGTCGAGGAATCGGTTCCTGGAAGGGATCTAAAATGATTTTGCCCACATTTTTGCGGTCGTGCATCTTTTGCATGGCATCAGGAATGTCTTCAAAAGCCCAGGTGCTGTCGATCATGGGTTTGATCTGACCTTCAGAGTAGAGCTTATAGATTCTGTCCACTATTTCGCGGACATATTCTTCGCCATTCTGTTGGTAAAGGAGTTGACGCAAATTGAAACCGGAAAGAGTCTTGTTCTCATCGAAGAGCTTCATGGGGCTGACTTTGTCGACCTGCCACCACTATATAAACAATCATTTCTTAGTCAATATTCAATTCAATTACAGACAGAAAACAAAAAATTAGAGATAAGATAAAGAGTCCATTAAAACACCGATTGTTTAGTCTGAAAATCAATAGAATTGACAAAAACAATGTTTTTATTAGTGAGGGTTAGTATTAGTCAATTGACAGCACAGATAAGGAATAGACTAAATCCAAACACTGAATATTACTTGACTTACAAACTTTGCTAAACTAAATAGACTTTTGGTCTCTCCTGTCGTTAACTTAGAGGCGCCTAAAAATAAAAACAAAAATCAGAGAAACTCTTAAAACTTACAGATTTGGCGAAACTGAAAAAGCTTTTGGTTTCTCCGGAGACGACACAAGACGTACCTATTATTTATTTAATTTAATCAATTCAGTGTTAATTAGATGTTAAGATAACAAACCGTATAAGACGTAACGACCCATTGGTTTCAAAAGGCTGTAGCCTTTGTTGACATCATCTCCGCAAAGACAGTCCAACACCAGATCAATGCCCTCCGGATTATCCCTGAGTAAAACAAATTTATTATAATTGAAATAAATTAATTATGAATTACTTTCTGATTTCCTGGACGTAATCACTCGAGTGATCGATTAAATTCTTAACGTTTGTAATGGACTCGTGTTTGCCTTTTGTAGCCGTTCCGAACAGCTCAATGTCGCCTACAGTGGCCACCAATTGTGCCACTGCTTGACCCTTAAATTTAGCAAATATTTGGTTACTTAAAAATATTTTAAAAATATTGTTAAACTTACGACTCCTCCGCCAACGGAGTGAACCAAAACTTTTTGTCCGCTTTTAATGTTTCCGATACCGAATAGAAGTGCGTAGGCGACCACATAATTCATTGTGACGGCGGCCGCATCCTGGTAACTCATTTTCGGTGGTATTTTGTAGACATATTTAGCCGGTACGGCCACCAATTCAGCCCACGCGCGGGATTCGCTTAGCGCTGCCACGCGATCGCCAACTCTTATGTCTTATTAAATGATTAGAATAAATGGAAATAATTTTGAAAATAGTTGACAAACCTTTGACTCCTTCGCCGACAGCTTCAACCTCCCCGGCGCACTCAAAGCCCATTACAAACGGAGCTTTGGATTTTGGCGGGTTGTCTATAACTCCCTGTCTGAGCATCAGATCAGGAAAGTTAAGACCACTTTTGAGAAAATTAGAAATTAGTTAATTCTAATCTAATATTAAAGGAATGAGTAAACAGTTAAGTCTTAAATAATTAGTTATAGTGGTATTCAATGACTCATTTGTTAATTGGAAATAGCGTTGCATTGACTCAATTGAAAAGTATTGAAAACTACACCCTTTTGTGCCCATAGCTATCAATTGGTGAGCAAAACATCTGGAATCGTAGGAATCGCTTTAAATCTAATGCGGGTATAAACTAGTCATGCATTCAATCAATCAATTAATTGCTTTTTATGTATTTCTAATCGTTTGACAAAAATAATTGAATGGAAGAGGAGTTCAAATGCATTAAAAGTGAGAAATAATTAAAAGTTCATTCATTTGTATGGCTATGAGATATATAGTCTATGGATTGCTATATAATGTTATCGCAAATCAAATTCAAAAAATGTTTTTTCTTTTCGACAATAAGTCGGAAAATATTTTTGATAATTGAAAAGCAAATCAACAAAATTATTGACTAATGAGCGGCGATATGACTAACACTGTTATCACTAAATGACAATCAATACTACATACCAGGCCTTAACTCTGATGAGAACCTCTCCTTCTGAGAGCTGAGGTTCCGGTCGTTTCATTACTTTCACTGATTTGAGACCTAAAAACAAAACAACACTTTTAGACGTCTGTCACACAATTAAAGGCGAGAAAAGTGTGAGCGCCGGCACTAACCGCCAAATCCGGTCAAAACGATTGCTTTCATTTCTTTAGCGGCGGTTTGAGTCTTGTCTTTCTCTTCTTCTCCATTCTGTTCACCATTTTTCTGTTCTTTAGGCTCCTGGTCCTTTTGATTATTATCAGTAGTAGCGGTTTCAGACATTTTCGGATCCAATAATTAGCTTCGAGTTGAGAGTGAAGTCAAAAGCTTATAATTATTAACTACTTTAAAGCTAATTAAGAGAAAGCAATTGGCGTTAGAGTAGAGTCAACAGTCAGTCAATGCTGTGATTCAAATGACAATACAATACAGACTGAGAGTGAGTCGAGTCTGCGATGAGTCTAACGAAAGAGTCTATCGTTGAGTCTAACGTCGATTACACCCAAAAATACTGTCAAAAAGAGTCACTCTTTTATTGAACGCATTGTTGAGACACAGATCACAGCATAAAGACTAACATTGGGTCACACAATAACGCCATCTCTTATTAAGTATCACAACTCAGCCACAAATGTGTATCTTTTTGAGTCAATGTTTATTTAGACAACTTTTGCAGACATTCTTTCCTTAAATGGTCTGATAATCGGATCCAGTGATGAGCAGAGACTATGACTCCAATTTCGATACTGAAAGCGAAGCCGAGAGCCATCCTATTGTTAATAAGAGGCGTCAAATCGATGACGACTTATCAACAAAAATAACCAAAAAACCTAAGCCCCCGAAGAATGAGTTCGTCCAAGAATCAGATAAAAATGAAAGAAAATTGAGGACTAGTTTCCAATCATTGGACGCATATTCCAGACATAAACTCTTAGTCAATGAGTATATTCTGACACATCCGGGAAGTACTTCAAAACTGGTCAGAGACACGTCTAAAGACAAAACTGAGTACGAAGTTCTTAGAGATAATCATCGATTCATTTGGTCAGAAGAAGAATCGGAAGAAGGGCTGTCGTGGGGACAAAGACTCGCAAAAAAATACTACAATCATTTGTTTAAAGAGTATTGTATTTCAGACTTAAGTCGATATAAAGACAATAAATTCGGAATGAGATGGAGGACTGAGAAAGAAGTTCTCGATGGAAAGGGACAGTTCTCTTGTGGTTCCAAACATTGTGATCAGAGAGAAGGACTCAAGAGTTGGGAAGTTTTCTTTTCCTACCAGGAATTGGGTGAAAAGAAGAGCGCTTTAGTCAAACTTCGTTTGTGTGAAAACTGTTCTCAAAAACTCAATTATAGACACAAACGAAGAGAAATCAAAAAACGTAAAAAATCAGACAAAAGTGACAAAAGAAAATCATCTAAAAGCAGATCCAGTGATGAGAAGACATCCGAATCAGAAGAACCCAAGATTAGTAATTCTAATGTAATTGAATCTGTTGAGAATAGTGAGGGCGCTTCCTCTTCAAATCAAATATGGTCTAAACCTCAACCCATTCCTGAGTACGAAAAACCAATCGACGAAGAATTCGACGAATATTTAGACGACTTATTGCTTTGAAAATCTTTTCGACGGTTTATGTTTCAAATGTAAATAATATTGAATTGAATTTTCATCATTTTCTATGCTTTTGATTACAAGTTTCGATTATTTAATAAATATTTTATTTACTAAAAAATATATTTATTTCTATAATTCAATGAATAACTGAATTGAAAATTAAAGAACTATTAAAGTATAAGTGGTTTGATTTGAGCTCAAGACTAACGCCTACTTTAAATTCTAAAGAATCTAAACTGTGTTATTGAAAACTGGATCGTCTCATAGCTATTGGTTTCTATCCTAAATATTTTCTTACATTTTATTGTTTAATTCATTACTAATTCGATGCAAATGTTATGAATCATAAAATAGTTAGAATTACGGCTCAAGTATTAAATAAATATTAATATTTAATTTCATAAAAAATTGTTTTCATAAAAGTTATTTGAAGAATAATAAGTGGTTTCGATGGACTCGTTCTCAACTGGTTTTTACTGTTATTCTTGTTTTTGATAAATAAGTCAAAAATGCAATTCTTGATAACTGTCAACTGATTCATATATGAAATCAAATCAATTGATTGATTGATTTCAAAACTTATGACAAATAGAAACCGATTTGAAAGATCTTCTGTTCATTGAACCAGACTTTTATCAATTAGTAATGCTTTGATAAATATTAAAAACGATTAGTCGTTTGATCGACAAATCCATTGAACATTAATCATGAAATCATAGAAATATCAGTCGATATCGCATTCAATGCTAATAAATGTGCAAACATTCAGAGTTAGGTTTTTTGTCAATTTCCAAATTCTTGCAATTATTTTCCACTTATTTGACAAATTGTCTCATAAATTTCGGAACCCTTTATATTAAGACTCATTTGATTTGACACTTAATTGTGTCAAATGTTTGTTTAAAACAGAAAAATTTTGTTTTTGAAAAATATTTGGAATGAAAGCTGAGAAACGTTTTGAAAGAATGACTGAATGAATGGCAACTTTAATATTAATCATATTTTTTTATAACAAAACATTTGAGCAAAACATAGAATTATTATAAATTAAATACTGGAATAATGCTCTAAATAACCAAAATCATAGAAAACCAATGAAATGAGTATTTGATGTCTCTTTCAAACAATGATAAGCTGTTATTTGGGCGCAAATTGAGGGTTGTTGTAGTCGACGAACACCCGAACCACTTCTCCAGAATATCGCCTCTGATGAGGCATAAAATAGAAGTCGGGCTGAAGATGTGGTACATATGAGGGCTGGGCGTATGAACTTCTATTGTAAGGTACGTTGCGGGCAGAAGTTGCATAAGCACTGGTGAACTCATCGGAACGGTGTGTTCGAGAGGGTTGTCTCTCTAATGTGGCACTTAAATACTTTTGCGGCATCTTTTCGGCCGTATTTTTGTACAAATGTTTACTGGTATTGAGTTTTTCTCCCCTTCCGAGACTCTGACCATTGGTTTTGATGGGCGAATCGGTATCATCGGAAGCTCCATAATTGTCATAACCGTAACCACTGCGAGCACTGACTGCCGCGTAGTCCTTCCACTGGGAATTAGGAGACTGTTTATCCTATCATTCAAATTGAAAATTAAGAAATTTTTGCTGAAAGTGAACATGGTGATTCATTAGTTTACAGTTTTTTGTGGAATGTCTTTATTTCTGGTGTCGCGCCATAACATACAAAACGCTTGAATCAGAACCAAACCTATTAGAGCCGCGATTCCCACGAATATAATCATCCATTTGGTTTGATCGTCGTTGAAAAAATTACCCGGCTCTTTTGCTACCGAATAATTTCCACTTTCATCTATAAGGAAATGAAAATTTTTATTTTAATGAGTTCACAAAAGTTTGAGCGAATGCTTTAATATTATAATAATATCCGTTCCTTAAAAGGAATGGATTCGAATCCATAGCGAATAGGAATAGGTGTGAATCAATTTTAAATAGATCATTATTTCCTGATTCTTTCCAATATATCAAACAGCTTTTAATGGAGTGGAGTTTTTAACATACCTTCTTTCCTGGCAACTACTAGATATTTGGGGTCAACCTTTAAGTCTCCTAATAACTGGTCGCTTATAATAGCGTTGAGGGCAGAAGACAAGAACGAGGCTTCAACTTCTTGAGTTTGATCTTCGATTGGTTTAACCGCCAAATCAATGTTTGCAATAACACTATTAGAGTCAGTCTCAACATTTGTCAATTCATTTACACTAATTTTACTAAAAGAGGGGTAGTTTTTGTTGAGTTCGCTTTGCATTTGTTGTTTTATATTAGTTATCATTGATTTGTATTCATTAGAGTTTTTGTGTTTTAAGCTTTGTTTCCAAAGTCCCGGAAATTTCATTTCAATTCTGTATAAACTGTCACTAATTTCTTCAATTTCTTGATGTTTGGGCATTTGTGTGGTCTGTGAAGTCGGGGCTGTCGGCGATTCTTTAGTATCGCTCTCATCAAAGCCTTTGACCGTGTGATCACTATCTTGTTTGGCACTTGTGCTAACGGGCACTGTCGGTAGAGTGGAAGGCCTGCAACTTCTGATACAAACTCTTCTGTCAGAAATGATTGGTGTGATTTCGTGTTTTCGAATCCTCTTATTGACGGCATTGAAAACCCCTCCCATCACAGGAAATATAAGATACGGACAGTTTGTATCTGAAAACTGGAAGTCTCTGTTATCGCCAGTAATCCTTTTGCGGGAAAACCGCAAAGTCGTGATCCCATTCTCGCGCCAGGCAGACATGTTCTGCAGATTTTGAGACGGATCCAGTGGCGGTGCTTCATAGGCTCTTAGCCAACTGTCCATCAAGAAAAACCTCCCACTGAAAGAGAGCACAATTCAATTAACCCGAGCTTTAGTTCATTAAATATCTGTTCAATCAATGAACTAAATGTTTATTTTTCTTCGAATCAAATAATTGCAAATAAATTAAAAATCTCACAAACAATAAAACTAATTGCAGTTAATCTTTATGTAAATCATCGCTTAATTTCAATAATATATGATTTTAAAGAAACGATTTATCTTCAAAACAACTATTTATTGCTTGGAGTTATCTGAAAAGTTTTGGACGAAATGGTGTTCATAAATAAAAGGGCAATTTTAAGAGTTCATGTATTCAATTAATAAATTAGAATTTTAGGACAATTTTGTTAGCGATAAACTTATTAATTATTAAGTACCGAATAAACCTGTATTGTAATCGATCTGATTTATTTATAAACTGATGAAAAGCTTTTAACTAATTTATCTAATCTTTTGAAAGTATAAACATTTTCTTATAATAATAATTATTATTCGTTTAAACTTTAAAGTCACAAACAATTACTTAAGTCTCAAAAATATTCAGTGGCTTTGATATTATTATAATTTGTTTAATATTTTAATTGTGATTATATTGTAATTAAAGGTTTATGTATTCAAATTATAAACTGTTCGGGGGCTTTTTAACTCATTTTGAACTTCATTTCAATAATACTTTATTATGATTTTCCAACCAGAACTCCAACCAGAATTTAAGTAAAGTTTTTTCATAACAAGTCTTTGCTTTGAACCCAATTTCAAACTTTAATCCACTCTTTCTTTTCATTATTGATTGGAATTTAGACTATTCTTTTTGAATGGAAAATCTTGAGAAAGTTATTTTGCCTGATACTTTTTCTCTTTTTGTTATATTTCTTTGAAATTACTCTCTTCAATGTTTGCGTACTTTTTTGCGCTACAATTTCTATTGGAAACCCATTTTATAAGAAATCAATTGAATTGAAATTATCGTATTGAGAGTTGTGTCAAATCAAAAGCTAATTATCAAATTTGATGTACGATGGGATATGAGAGCACCTGTTAGACAACTATCCCTCAAATTTGTTTGAACTTAAAGATTCCAAAACTTTGATCCGATGATTATATTGAAATTTTGTAATATTTAGGTAATAAGGAGTAAAAAGGTTTAAAATTCTTGCCTCTCTTCGACTAATCCGAGAACAGCGTCGGTCTCTGGCATGGCCTGGTTCTCCGAGAACCCAATACCCGTCCATTTATTCCTATTCTTTGTGCTAATAGTGAAGACGATCTCATCGTTGTCGTCGATATACTCCCAGCTCGCCTTATAATCACAGTTATATGTATTGCATGTATGAGGAGATTTCCATTCACCCCGACATTGCCCTGATAATGATTCTGACTCGTCATGAGAACCCTGCTCTGCTTCAATTGATCGCGACTCTGGCTGTGAGGTCTGAGCCAAAGAGTTGCCGATCAATGAATTGAATGTGAAGAGCACTACCACTAATGAAGTCAATGAAAAGGCCATCCGTTTGGTCATTCTTTAATGTTTAGCACATAATATAACCGGAATATCAGTTCAGATCAAACTTAACTAAATATCCAAAACAAATAAATAATCAAAAATCAAAATATAAATCAAAAGTGTTTTGAAGAGAAATAGAACTGAGAATAATGTCAAGTCTTTTAGATATTTTGTAATTCAAATTGAAATCAGAAATAAGTGTTCAATGAATCGGCCATTATTTTCACCATCATTATTGTCTGACTTATAATCATTTGATACTCACATTTGTGGCTCATTTGTTGGCTTAAGTCAATGATTGGGCACTAATTCAAAGGTTAATATTTAGATTTGATTGTAAGTCAAATAAATTGGTGGCAATCATAATCCATGGCTTTATTTTTAGTAAATGAGATATTTGTTCGCAAATGTTTAGCAAAATTCAACACTAAATTCATGTAACATTACGTTTCACATTCCTTATATCGAGGACACTGTACTGCCTGTACTGCCCCGTAGTTCGCAACTAAAGAAAGCCTTAAGGCTTTTGCGTTTTCAGTTTCGACAAAACCTGTTTTCACCGTTACTTAAAGAGACAGAAACTACGGTAACTCTACCTCACCTGTGCGCCAACTATCCGAGTGCTGTTCAGTTATGCACTTCATATTAATTTTTCGATTAACTCAAAACTACAATACATTTAACACAAGATTTGTGTTTTTATTTCTGATTTCATTTCTAAATTTAATCAATTGTTTAGATTTTCTGTCGATTCAATCGTTGAATAAAAATCTTTAAATGAATTTATAATGAAATTGTTTGAAAGCTTTTCAAAGTCCACAAAATTATTTTATATTATTTTTTATTTTTATTGAATATTAGCTAAAATGACATTTCTTCTCCTTCTTCTTCCTTAATAACTTTTGAATAAAAGCACTAAATTATTCAACGGATGTATTAACACTCCGAAACATGAAACCATTGTGAATATCAAGTGATTTGAAATGTAATTCCTTTGGGTTCATTCAAAATATTTATAAGAATAATAAAATGTAATAGGCCGTTCATTATATCTTGCACGTCGTAAAAGTTGAATAACTTTTTAACCAAACAAGATAAATTTGTTCTGT
>JAQGAR010000804.1:0-12035 GCA_034697865.1 Oribatida sp.
ACTTTGAACATTTATAAAATTAAAACTTGGTAGCACAATGGGTGAGTGCTCCAACGGTTCCTTTGAATTGTCCGCCGGGTCTCGAATATCTGACAGCAATCGATCAGTTGTTAGTTCACCAAAAGGTAGAGCTCCTCGAAGGTATTTTTGATGCTTCTTCATCTTTATAAATCATTTTTTGCTTCATTCGGAAAATTTTATAAAACAATCTTTTAAGCGATCACTGGATTTGAAACAAACAACAAATTCATGGTGAAGAACAGTATGGGTCAGAATGTATATTATGCCGTTGAAGGTAAGGTCTTTGTTTTTTTCCAAAATCATTATGTTACTTTCAAATAAATTTTAGACACAGACTGTTGTACCCGAAACTGTTGCGGTCCTATCAGACCGTTCGATATGAAAATACTGGACAACACTCAGAGGGAAGTCATTCATTTTTATCGACCATTGAGATGTGTGTCATGTTGCTGCTTCTGCTGTCTTCAAGTATATGTTCATAATTAAATAAATTGTTTAACCTGACAATTTTCTAAAAAGCGCTTGGAAGTGATGGCGCCTCCCGGAAATGTCATCGGTTATGTGTCTCAGGAATTCAGTATTTTGAAGCCTAAATTCCGTATAGAAGACGCGACCGGCACTACTGTCCTTCGAATTCAAGTAATGTGTAATTACCGTATTACCGCGCAAATACTGATAGGTCAATTTTATCTTAGGGTCCGTTCTGTACCCTCGAGATTTGTGGTGAAATAGAATTCCAGGTCTTATCGGCTGACGGTGAGACTCAGGTTGGTCAAATCACTAAACAATGGTCTGGCCTTGCGAAAGAGTTGTTTACCGATGCGGACAACTTCAGCATTTCTTTCCCTCTTGATTTAGAAGTCAATTTAAAGGCGGTGCTTTTGGGTGCCTGTTTTCTAATTGTGAGCCTTTCCTTTGAGTTTAACTTTTAATTAATTATTTTCTTAAAGGACTTTATGTTTTACGAGAGGAGTAATTAAGGAAGACATGCCCGGAATGCCTTGATTCTCTGCCGATGAAATCACTTTTACCAATTCATGGAGATTATTTTTAGAAACCAAGTAATATAAAGCATTAATATAATTATTCCAGTTTAAATAAATTTTGATATTATAATAAACATTATCTTTGCAGCTTACAGCTTTTGCAAAACACATTTTTATTTTTTTCAAAATTCTGTAAATCCCTATTGTTAATGAATTAATAAATAAAATGAGTTTGTTGAAATTTAAAATATAATTAATTTAATAGCACTATATTGACATTGTATATTATTTTCTTAGATAAGTCAAAGTAGCAAGGAAAATAATTGAGTAGTGAAAGTTAATCATTTTTGAAGACGAATTGCCCTGAGTTTTCGGAGTAGAAGTGGAAAGCAGGGGCTGACAATCTAGTTTATCATGATGTTTAACAATTGATTCACAGTAATAAAGATTTTGGGGTCGATGATTTTGGTGCAAGGCAATATCAGTTGCGTTACAATGTTTCTGTCCAAATAAAATAATAGTCAAGTTAACCATGATTGAAAAATTAAAAAATCAATCAATTTACCTTTACTGCACTCAAAACACAATCACGTGCCTCCAATATTGAACAGCAAGTTATCTTATCAGGATCTAAATTAGCTGTTATTATTTGATCCTGGGTGATATTCCATAGTTTATGCACTTTTTCGAGGCAAGGAATGGTATCATTGTAACTTTTCTTCAAGCACTCATTGGATGGACTTGGAGCTTCTTTTGGACCCCATTCAATAAGCCATGCACCTGTTTAAACATTTTAAAAATATACCACGATAGTAAGAATAGCTAGCAAAGGTACTTCATATTTAAATTCCTCTTATTTAATTTGTATGAGCTTGGTCATTTGCCAATAAGTATTTTTACTTACATTCTTCAGTTCTATTTGGGAAAATCTCCCCGAAGGCCGCGCAGTAGGTTTTATTTAAGTAGTCAATCATTTGATTTTCATAAACAAGGGCAGCCTTGGCGCTATCACCAGGGCAAGCACCAGTTTGAATGGCATTAATTATACAATCAATTTGTGAGAACTGGAAGCAGCAATTGTTGCTTTCCGACCACTTCATATCTCGGGGATCACCAATTTTAACCGGATACTGATCCATAGTCTGGTAGGTGCATTGGGTTAGGATATCTCTCTTTTCCAATGTGTCCAAGCAACATTTAGCCTGGTCTGATGGACTAGGGATAACCTCAGGAGTTGTTGTTGCACAGGTTGTACTCCGCGTTTCATAAGGATAGCTTCTACATCTAAACAATTTTGTGTCTTGAGCCAAGGCCAATTTGTAATCTTTATCATCGCAAAATTTCTGTGGAATATAAATTTGATTTATATTATTGCTGGTTATAAAAGAGATCTACATGTGGGGGGGGGTAAGGGTCGAAAAATCTGAAAATTGACTCGAGATAGGTAAAATTCTTTAACATTTTAACTAAACCATGGATGCCCATGGGTGTATAAGCTTAAAACCTCCCATAACATTTTGCCTTTCGAGCCCACCCTGTGGTCTGGTATGTACCTTGCCCATATTTTTTACCTTATAAAAATCCAACATACAATCTTTGAACTGCCATTCATAGCAGCAGTATGTTTTAGGGGAGATATGCCGGTCGAATAAATACTGTCCTTCCCATTGTGTGTTAGTAAAGTTCCAATGAGTTTGAGCTTGGGAACTACACATATACCTCATTTTTATTGTTTTTTGTAAACATTCCTGGGAAAGATCATATTTTGGAGTAGCAGTTGTTCCGAAGCTTGCTTATAATTATATTATCATTTAGAGGTTTTTCCATAATGAAGGTTTAACTTAAAATAACTTACCTAGTACAAATGGAATGCCTAACACCAAGATTATTACGAAGATGGTCATTTTAAGTTTGAAAGTGATAAAACTGTAAACAGTTATTTAAAACATAACATAGCAATTTATACCTGTTATTATCTAGCTCTTTTATCTGTTATGGATAAGATTATTTTTCTAAAAACTATTGTTAACTCAATCGACGAGGGTAATTACGTTTTATCTTGGCAACTTTTCATTGGGAAACTATTGTTTTGAGTTTAATTCACTTTTTGTCAAGGCAAGATAAGATTTTCAAATTAGAGAAAATTTCAATGTAATTGGTAACCATTGTGATCAACTTGAAATTTTTATTAAGTATTAGTGGTGAAACTGCTAATTGATCTGATTAGTAATTCCGCTGATTAAATTTTATAAAGATTAGATTAAATAATGCATTATGAGATTTTAAAAAAGTTTTTAGTTTTTACTAATAATTTACTTTAAAAAACTGTAATGATAACTGAAAATATCATCTGGATTATCACACTCCATTTAAAAACTATTTTTGGGACCAATCTGTTATTTTCAATTCATTTTGATGAATTTGGAACAATTTGCACAAAAGATAAAAAAAAGCTACTTCAATTGCTGGGTAACTCGATAACTTGATGTTACAATGGGATCTTCATTAAAACCAACTTTTTAACTCTTTATTATCTCAGAAAATAAATTTTAAAATCAATTGTTTACATAATATTTTCATGGTAAAGTAATTTGTTTATTATTTAAGCTGATACTTTACTACATTCTGCTGAATGATGTCCATAATTTTTCTTTGTACAGACAACTTCCAAAACTGTTTTAATTTGAGCAAGAGCAGTTTTGAGGGTAGTGATTTCAGCTACAGTGCACACCTTCTCCCCTTCCGCGCAGTCAACAACCTCGAAACCGGCGCAACAGTATGTCTTGGTGGAAATTTCATGGACTACTGGAACTGTGAAGTTCCATTTTTCAGCTGTCTTCTTGACACAACTTCCTAAATCAACTTTCAATTTTCCTTTGCAGTCTGATGACACACTTAATTTATCTATGAACTCGGTCGGATCAAAATCCGCTCCATATATAGCGCAGAATACGGCGGACAGAATAAACGAAATAAGAATTACTTTATTCATTTTAATTAAGTTTTTTCAAATCAATATTATTTTGTTTTAAACTTTGAAACATCCTTTTATATAGTTTTAAAATAGGAAGAAGTTGTACTCAGTTTTAGATAAGCTTGCACAGCTTTTATTTAATACAAGGGTTTTTCAAGTTGTTTATCACTGAGTAGCTCTTACAAAACAAACTTGCTCATACTTGATGTAATTCCAACAAGGGGTAGAATTGCATTCAGGTATACCAACCATAACATAGATACAAAAATTTGAGATCAGCTTGCAAGTCTTTAATGTAATTAAAGTTCTTCTGTTTGTTTTTCTTTTAGTAGTTCTTTCGAAATAAACTTGCGTAATCTTGAGGTAACGAATAATGTGATTAAAACATTTATAATCTGATAAATTTCAGAGGTTGACCCCATTTGATGTTGAAAACATTTTAAAACTCTTTCTCAGGGTTATATGTACTAGAAGCCTCAAGGTAGAATAAATAACAGCTTGTAAATAAAGACTTTCGTCTTGATTGTTTTCAAAGATTAAATAACAACTTTTAATAAATCAAGTTGTGCTATCGTACCCTGATAATCCCACATGATTTACAGATAATTACAGATACAGATTACAGATAATTTGATGACCAGTGGTAATTTTCCTCAAAATGTACCTTTTTTTATAGATAAATTAAAAATTGTTTTGAAAGGTTCAAGAGTCAAGATGTGCCCAGATTCAGGTCAAGAATTTGGTCCAACCACCTTAAACCACATTGATTTATTTATGTCAAACCTATAAATAAATTTATGCTTAAGTTTTTATTACTTTTTTATCAGAAGTTACAATGGATTATTTACTTTATTTAAGATAAACCACTACAAGTTTATAACCATAGTGATTTAGAAACACTTAATTAATTCCATTATTTTCCTTAAGTCAAACTGTAATCAGTGAAAGTTTTTGTCGATTTTTGTAAATTAAAAAATGTCTCAACCGGTCCTAAATCAGCCACAGGGGTTTGTCATTGAGAAATTTTTACAATAATTTTACAAGCTCATTTATTTTTCAGTTATGTCGCGGTCAGTCAATCGCCCCCGCAACAGGTTCCTGGTAAGTTGCTCCTAAGAAACTAAACTTTAAAAATTATTAAAACAACTAAAACTTGGCAGCTCAATGGGTGAGTGCTCCTACAGTTCCTTTGAATTGTCCCCCGGGTCTCGAATATCTAACACCAATCAACGAGTTGTTGGTTCACCAAAAGGTTGGACTTCTGGAAGTGTTTTTGCTTTTATTCTTCAGAATCTGCAAATTTTTTATAAACTTGTTTATTAAGCTTTCACTGGATTTGAAACAAGCAACAAATACACGATTAAAAATAGTATGGGTCAGTTGGTTTATTATGCCGTTGAAGGTAAAATTCTTTTAACTCATTTTACTTTGATTAAAAATATGAACCCCATTGGAGCAGCCGGTGCTTTCCAAATGCCTTGCTAAAATCGAATTATTACTGTAGTTATTTTTGAATTAATTACAGACACAGACTGTTGTACCCGAAACTGTTGCGGTGCTCTCAGACCTTTCGATATGAAAATTTTGGACCACACTAAGAGGGAAGTCATTCATCTTAATCGACCTTTGAGATGCACATCCTGTTGCTGCTTCTGCTGTCTTCAAGTATTTCACAAAATGTGCTATTCATTTTATTGATAAATTTATTTGACAACCTCAAAGCGGTTGGAAGTGAAGGCACCGCCCGGAAATGTAATCGGTTATGTGTCTCAGGGATGGAGTGTTTTTGGCCCTAAATTCCGTATAGAAGACGCGACCGGCTCTACTGTCCTTCGAATTGAAGTAATGTGAAATAATTGTGTAGTGGTCATAAATAACATGTCCATATTTGCGCGGAAATACGGTATTAAATATGAATTATATTTTAGGGCCCGTTCTGCACATTCAGCATGTGCGGTGACGTAGAGTTCCAGGTCCTATCGTCAGATGGCAAGACCCAGGTCGGCAAAATCACTAAACAGTGGTCAGGTCTGGCCAAGGAGATGTTTACCGACGCAGAAAACTTTGGCATTTCCTTCCCTCTTGATTTGGAAGTCAATATAAAGGCTGTGCTTTTGGGCGCCTGTTTCCTAATTGTAAGCCTTTCCTCTGGGTTAAGCTTTTAATTAATTATTCTCTTAAAGGACTTTATGTTTTTCGAGAAGAGTGGTAATCAAGAGGAAGACATACCAGGAATGCTTTAATTATATATCGTTTAAAAATGTTTAAATTTTATTATCAGTATGACTTTAACAAATAATACTTTAACTGGAAATATTTGAATTTAAATTTTTGAATTTTTCAGTCAACATCCCTTGAGCTGAAAAATTTTTTGCGGTTGCCCCATAACTTCCCTGAAAATATTTTCGAGAGAGCCCAAATTGATGGCGGTGAGCATGCGTATCCTTGAGCAAACAGATTAGCAAGCAATAAATATACTTGATTATTAAGCAGAAAGGGATTAAAAATATTTTATTTTCGTATAAATCATTTTAGAAATACTTTTTTTTTGAAAGATAACTAAGACCTTTTTTGTTAGGCAAGATAAGATTACAAAGAACAGTTTCACATAAGTTCTATTACTTATAAATTGTACTCATAAAACATATTTTTTAACGAAGCAATTCCTGAAAGACAATTGCCAAGGTATTTATCATTAATATGAATTCTTTTATTGACATAAATGAAACCGCAGTTTTGACATAATAAAATCGTTAAGGTGTTTGATTGCTTAGACCATACCTACCATTAAAAACTGCTATACGCATTTGTTAAAAATATATTTTAATACTATTCTGTTCATATTTGTAAGTTGCTTTTATATTGAAAATTTACAAATGTTTAAAGTGAAGTGCTTAAAATCTTGGCAAACTTGGATATAAATCTTGGTCTTTAATATTTATATTTTCCACTTGTAAACTTTGTTAATTAAAACAAATTTCAGCAAAGGTAAGTTAACCAATTTTATAATTGAATGTTAGTTAGAAGAACAAGTTGATAATCATATTCTCTTGATAAATGCTCTTAGAAATACAACCAAGCCTATAAGCTCATTAAATAAAGTGAATAATTAGAAAATGATTTGAAACATAAAATGTTTTATTAATTTAAACTTGTTCTTGTTCTAGGGATTGTTTATTTTTATATTTGCAAAATGTCCAATTCAATGGAAAAATTTAAGAAATTATTAATCAACTGGCTAAACAATAAATTGGAGCTTAGTCAAATAATATTTGAAATTAATGATGACGAAAATTTGCAAGCATTGATTTACAAAGATCATTTTGAATGTTTGGAACTGGAAAAATTTGACCAAGTAGTATTTGATAATATCTTTTCTGAAGTTATTTCATTCAGCCAAGATGATAAAATGTCATTGACAGTTATTATTTATTTACTAAGATTTGTATCGTTATCATTGTTGAAATGTAAAATGTTATTACCTGGGATAATATTGGTGAAATTGAGCTTTGTGCTCTCATTCCTAAACAATATTCAGAATTTTAAAAGCTCACTTAAATTTGTCGAACACATAAAGGAAATGAAACAATATGAAAAAGATAATACCAAGAATATTTTTAAAAATGTTAAATTTGTAGTGCATTTATTTACACATTATCAAGATGAATTTATTCCAATTTTAAATGAATATTATAATGAAAATGAAAGAGAACTTGATCAAGAAGAAGATGATGATATTGAAATAAATTTATGTCAATTTTTATATCATGGTTTAAATATAAAATTATTGGGAAATAGTTCAAAAGCAAGCAAATATTTTGAGAAAGGCTTACAAATTATTCTGAATAACCAAGAAATATATTCTCTGTATAAATTGAAAATAGTTGTTCATCAAATTATGAAGTGTGATCCTAATAAACTGGCCAAGCTCATTGAAAATATTCAAAATTATTTGAATTCTCGAGATGATAGCTCATATGAAGATAGGCTAGTTCATTCAACAATATATTATTTCTTTGCTGAGGTTTCAAAGCAAGATGAAACCATTTATTTGGAAAAATCTTTGGACATATTGAATGAACTTGACGAAAAATTAATAATTAACAAGCTAAGTTTAATCAAAGATATAATATTAAAAATTAAAATTCAAAGATACAGCATCTTTTTGAACAAAAAGTTGAACAAGAACATTGTGGTTAAGCAGAAACTAACTTATTTATATTTTCTTTTCGACTTTATTACTGATAAAAAACTTCAAGATAAAGAATTATGCGAAAGAATTGGACAAGAGTATATTGATTTATTTGAATATAATTATCCTGATTTTGGTTTAAATTCTGATATATTTCATTATTCAAAAAGTTTATTTAAAACATATGGTGAATATCGTAAACGATTGTCCAAGTTAAATTCAACCAAAATCGATTTATGCAAGTTATTTTATCAAGAAAAATCATTGAACATAATTTATGATAAAATTGGTAAAGATTTAGGTATTATCAATTATAAAGTAAATACGGAAATTTTTATCAACATTTCAACATGCGCTAAATTTCATTTCGAAAAATCTGAAAACACGTTTATGAAACTATTTAGCTTATCTGTTATTGCACTACGAACTTGGAATATTATTCCTTTTCCATTTTTAGAGAAAAAATTCAGCAAGGACAACAATAAAAAACAAATATTACTAAATGAGTATAAAGTGAATTTGAAAAATTTAACCAAAGTAACTTTTAACATGAACGAACTCAATATTAATAATCTAGAGGAATTTATTGAAAATACCTACTGTCATATTCTGGATTGCTATTTATACTCTCCAAATGTAAATGAACTGGAGGTTTTTCAAAATATGTTAATTGAATTCTTCGAAAATTTACCAAGATTCATAATGTTTTCTAATTTCAAACTGCTTGATAAATATTATGAGACTTTATTCAAATTTTATAGTAACAAAAATGTTCCAGTTTTTCTCAAGCACAAGAAGGAATTCTCAAGAACTTTTGGTAATCCATCATTATATTAAACAAAATAATAATTGAAAACTAATTTCTTTTAAACTTAGCAATTTATTTTTATCATCAAGGGAAATATGAGAAGACCATAAGTATAATAACGCCTTACTTAGATGAACTGTCCAGAGCATATTTCTACTATCAATTTATCTCGTATAAATCAAATATAAACTTGGGCAGATATGATGAGGCTAAAAATGTTTTGTTGAATTATGATTCAATAATTGGCAAATTAAGATTTCAAGAAACTATGAAAATTGGTTACACAAATCTTATTCATCATGTCTCAGAATTCAATCAAATATTGCTGGATTATTATTTAAAACTTGATGATAGTGAAGAAGCTCTTGAACAGCTATATTTAATTTCAAAAAGACTCAGACATAATCAAAATTTAAACAGAATGGTCCATTACAAACAGAATTTTGGCAGGAATACCATAGTGAAAGACTTTTTCAATTATAATGATTTAAAAAATATATGTTTTTGCTTCAATCAAACAAAGATTAACACGGTAAATTTGAAAGATCATTTTAATTCGAATAATTGCGAATTCATTGATTGTGAAGTTTTTGACCATGAGCATTTGAGTGAATTCGGAACTATTAAGTTGGATCAATACGCTAAAATTTATTTCATTTTATTTGTTTATGGCAAAAATGGAAAAATTTATTTTAACTCAGAAAGTTCATCTGCGTTACAAGTAAGTTTTGAAAAACAATAGCCAAGTATTCAATAGAGTTGGTCTTGGTCTTGATATATTCAATAAATAATTTTTCAGATAAACAGAACAAATTTTTCCTTTCCAGTCAGGTGAAATGACCCCAGATGACATCGTGATAAGATACTTTAATAATGTTAAATTAAAAGTCAAAAGTGACCTCCAGAAACTTTTCTTTTTTAATATATTTGACCTTGAACGTGAAGTTAATTTACCATTTTGTAAAACAAAATCTTTGATTGATAAAATAAGTACTGGGAGTAAGATTGTAGATCCTATCTCATTCTTATTCCCGTTATATATCCATGATGTCTTTTTGCAAGAACAACATTTTAAAACCATTGAACAAGTTGAATTGTCAGCCTTAATAGATGTAATTCAACATAATTTCATGAAGGTTAGTTTATTGAATAATAATATTTCTCATTTATATGATTTATTTACAGCCTCTCAAAAACGATTGTGATATATCCACGTAAAGAATAAAACTATCTGGTTGGATTGATTATGATTCCATGTGGGATATTATTAAATTAGAAGACGAAAAAATTTCACCAACGAAAAATCAGAAACGCTTATGTGTTATAATATCAAATTCTGATTTATTCGCGTATTATACCAACGTCAATTCTGATGATATGAGAATGGGTGATGTGTACGACAAAGTTGGTATTTCCTTTGCCTTTTTATACCTCAATTATAAATTAGAGTATTTTTGTGATGAACCTGGTGAAAATATTAAGAACTATATCAAGTCACTTGCCAAGGATAAAAGTTTAGAAGGATTCGAATCAATAACACTTTTTATTTTATCCCACGGTAATAAGAATGGTAAAATATTTGGAAACGATAGTGAGCCCGTGTCAATAATAGAAGACATTTTGATAGTTCTGAATGATTCTGATGTCTTGAAAGGCAAACAAAAGATTATTTTCATCAATGCTTGCAGAGGAAGTAAGTTTCAATAGATTATAGAGGAAGGAGGTACTGTTATTAGCTGAATTCATCGTGAACCGCTTCAAATATTCAAATTTGGAAAAGCTCAATTAATTCGGATTTGATAACATTAATTTTGAGTTGATCTAATTTTAACAAAATGGGCGTTTGCTAAGCTTTTTATTAAATTTGAATATTTGAAGCCGTTTAAAAGATATTCAAATTTTTAGACCAGCCAAACTTTCTGATGCATCTAATAAGAGGTGGTGCAATTTAAAGTAAACCAAAAAGCAAATGGTGTTGCAAAATGACTTAAATGATGGCCATTTTCACCGCCATTTTGTCCAATACCTGGCACTACTAAGACATTTGAGAAAATTTTGAGAAAGTCCCCTGATTTCCCTAGATCTCTGAAAATAGGGAAACCTGAATAATAATAGGTTTATTCATTTATTTTCATATACAGGTGGGTCCATAAGTTCTGGCCACCGAATTTTTTCGATTACTCCAAAACGGCTTGGTATTTCTGGATACAGTAAAATGCCCAAGTTAAAGCTGTTTTGTGATGGTCTTATGAATATATTGAATTTTTAATATTATTATTATTATTCTTTAAAAATGTCATGTTTGCCAACCCATAGGTCACAGCTAAAACCTTGAAGGATAGGCCTGGTTTCATAAGTGAGCATGAAAGTAGAAGAGTAGCAGTGTCTTATGAAACAAAAATAATTTGAATCGGATTGCTAATAAGTGTATGAGAAGCTTTCAAAAATGATCAATTTCTTCATTCAGTTACATGTTAAATTATTTTTTCTTGTAAGAAAGTTGGATTTATGTAACTTTGAGAATTGGCCATTGCCTGCTGGTTTCAGATATGTATATATATGACCATTATCACATTTTATTATTGAGTAGTTAATATTTAAAAATGAGAATATTTCATAAAAATCTCATAAAAAGTCAAATTTATGATTTGCATTATTGCCAACCCTAAAGTTTAAACTTAATAATTTATACATATTTGGAGTCAGCATGCTATAGTCGATTTCTGAAATTCTATATATCCATCTTTTTATAATGTTAAAATTATTTAACATGTAACTCAATGAAGAAATTGGTCATTTTTGAAAGCTTCTCAGACACTAATTAGCAATCCGATTCAAATAAATTTGGTTTCATAAGACACTGCTACTCTTCTACTTTCATGCCCACATAAGAAACGAGGCCTGTCAATCAAGGTCTTAGCTGTGACCTATGGGTTGGCAAACATGACATTTTTGAAGAGTAATAATAATAATAATAAAAATTTAATATATTCATGAGACCATCACAAAACAGGTTTAACTTATGCATTTTACTGTATCTGAAAATACCAAGCC
>JAQGAR010000805.1:0-12032 GCA_034697865.1 Oribatida sp.
TGAGCTTGAAAAGACTCTTAACTGCAAAACATAAAAGCTTGCTAGAATCATGTGCAAGTTAACTCTCAGATATAGCTTTCCTTTAATCTGGATTTATTCAACTAGCAAAATGAGAAAATCCAAAAGGAAAAAAATTAATAACCTATTTCGTCTAATTTAATCATTAATATCTTATCTTGGTTAGAATCTCATTTTAATTTAAATAAAACTTAATTCAAACGCTTGACGAAACTTTGTATTTATAACGGGGTTTGTTTAAATAAAAAGGACCCAGTTTTAAGACCAAATTTAGCATGATGTTTTGAAAAGGTGCAAGTTATATTCTAACATAAGGGGCATCTACTATATACTAATTGATTATAAGTTTGTCTCATTTGCATTAAGATATTGAGCCATCTCATTTGTGTATAATTTATTATACTAAAGAAAATTACATATAGTTGAAATCACCTTGATAAATAACTATGAAACTCAAATTATAGTGATATGATATCACTGATATCATTAATAACTTATTTTATTTGTTACTTGCTATAAATTCTTCAGTCTGTGAATCATTTCCACCGCTTTTTAAGTGCACTTTAAGCTGTATTCAAGTGTTTATATTGAAGGGAAACACTGGAAACTCTCGATAATTAAATGTAAAAAAACCATTAATCTGAGTCTCTTATTAAGTCTCATAAATCATTAGAAATTACATCCAAACTCTCATTCTTTTAAGATGTAATCAAATATTAATCAAATCTTTAATTGTTTATTAACTTAAGGTTTTATGAGAGTTATGTCACATATTGTATACAATTTATTATTTTTCAAATTAATATAATTTCACATTTTATTGAATTATTATATTTATTGTTTGAATAAAATTATTGCCAATTATAGCGACGACAGACCGACAGATCCACTGTTTTGAATGATGTTTCTCTGAATGGCGTTAAGAACAATAATAATAAGAATTCAACGAAAAATGTTTCGAATCGTTCTTTTATTGGAGTGAATACTAAGTCTGTGCTTTTCGGCTGTGAATTGGATGAGGTTGAAGCAGCAAACTGTGGACAGGGATTACCGCCTTTCATAGAAAAATGTTTGGTGTATTTGGCGCGGAACGCAATCGATTCGGTCGGTATTTTCCGCAAATCAGGGGTCAAATCTCGTATAATGAGTTTGAAAGAACAATCAGAACAGGGATTAGACATAAATTTATCAGATGTTTGTGTCTACGATATGGCAGATCTGATCAAAATGTGGTTCAGAGAACTTAAACCCAAACAACTCTTAACGCAACAAATCATAAGTTCATTCAAACAAAATAAAAAAGAGTTCTCATTCTGTGCAATACCTGACACACAAAGAGTGGTTTTGCAAATAATTCTGAGATTTTTAGCCCTGACTGCACACAATTCGAGTGTGAATCAAATGAATTGCCATAACTTAGCGATTTGTTGGACGCCGTCATTGTGTGAGTGTCCGGATCCCGACCAACAGCTTTTTGACGCTCAAAAGTGTATCGAGTTTTGTATCGATAATTGCGAACAACTTTTCGTCGTTTCTATGAATATGTATTCAATTGACTCCACTCTAAATGATAGTAATCTTCCGCACAAACACGAGGCCATAGCTATGGTTGAGTGCGGACCCAATGATGTTCTCAATCGTATTTTATATGAAAGACAACTCTTCGATCCGACTGTTATTGAATGGAATATAAATGAAGAGATGGAAAACTCAGATATTTTTATTGTTAGACTACAGTCCAGTGCTTTCCTTCCCATCAAAACGTTTACGATTGAGAGGAAGTGGAGAATTAATAGTTTGAATAATATTGAAATTATAGAAAACGGGCCCTTATATCAGTCACGTTGGTCTTTGACCGCACAGGACGGAGGAGTAACTGCCGTCGCCCACAACATTGCTGTCGATTTGAGGTATGATTTTATTTATTCTCTTAAAACAAAATCCAATTCAAAAGAGTTGTAGACAATTACCAAATGAGTGTTCAACCCTTTCACATGAGATTTGTTTTACCCTTCATTACTGATGTAAATTAAGGCTTTTAGTCTATCAAAGTTATTGCCCGGGGCTCATAATTCTTTGATATTCAAAGTCATCGCAGATATAACTTAAATTATTATTCTTTAGTTATTTGAGGCGTTCTTACATTGGAGTCAAATGTCTGTCATTAATAAGAATCTGCTTTAATATTAACTCTATTTTTTGGAATTTTTCAACCTTTTAATGAACAAAAAATTCAAATTCTTATTCTTCTTTTAAGCCGTTTTCATAGGAATTAACAAAATAGTGGGTGTTTTCCAAACTTGTTTTCATTGAACTGAAAATCAATCCATTTTAAGCCTCAGTCTAAACATTGAATGCATTTTTTTAAACAAAGAATATTTAAAATAATTATAAAAATTTAATTCCATTTTCTTATTTAAGAAGAAGTGTTTAAACGGAGTGATTTTAAAACCTAATAATTTGCTATGAGTTTAAACTTTTGAGAGGATTGACTTATTGCTATTATATGAGACATCCTTGATTCTGTGCTCCCACCTGTTCTGTCAAACTTGTGATGAATTGCAGAAAATTAATAGAATTTAATTAAATTTAGAAATTAATCGAACGATTTTTATTCTAAAACAGAGGCCATTCGTACGAGTGGTACGACATTACATTCCCGACCATACATAACAGACAACTGGAACTTTTGAAAAAGTCATTCCTCATCAGTAAAAACGCATCAAAAGAATCAGATATTTGACATCACTTTAAAATTGAGTGAATTTTAAATTAGTTTCGGTTTATTTTAGAAGAGATTCGAAGCAAATAATTCACTGAAATCGTGAAATGAATTCATTATGTTTTCAAACAAACATTTGTTTCATCGAATTATTGTTAATTTATTTTAATTAATATTATCTTTGATTCTATGGTCTAATCAAACCTTTCGCTGATTAACAGACGAATCGGTTTTAGTCTCATTTTTATAAGAATTGCAAAGAATTAATGAATCGATTGATAAACGGGTCATAAATTCATATATTTTTAAAACGAATTTGAGTTTATTTTTATATGTTATCAAATGTTTTAATAATTGTCAACATTTTTAACATTATTATTATAAAAGCGATTGCTTTTCATATTTATTGAGGGCTTATGTGTTGAATATATTCTCAACCAATACTCACATAAGTCGTCGTCTTTTAATATTTTCAATTTCAGAGTTTTTTATATTTAATCAAAAACTAATTTAATTGAAAGAATTTACAAAATAATGAATATTTTTAGAAATCAATTATTTCTATATTTAATATTTTTATGTAATTTTCGGAAAAAATTAAAATATTTTATTTAATTGAATTTTCTATTATTTAAAGTAATTTGAAAAATCGGAATCTTTTAGCGAAATAAATTGAATTTCAGTGAATCACAATAAAAATCAATTACCAAAACATAAATTTAATATCGATTCGAGTTTCCTGAAGTGCCTCAAGTCATGCCTTCAGAAGAGAACCGATTTATTAATATTTTGGTTGGCTTTGATTGTTGAGTTATTGTTGAGTTAACTTTGAGATTAATCTTATTTAGAGAGAAATCAAATAAATTTATTGAATGCATGGGTTGGCGAAGGATTTGGTATATAAATGAGAGATACATATCATTTGAGTTATTAATCAATTCTATATTAAATATCCTCAAAAAATTATAGAATGTATAGAATATATCATTTAATTATATATAACTTGTGTTAAATCGTTTAAATTTAGTTAATTTACAGTAAATTCACTTTTTTGTCATTTAATTCAATTTTCACTTAAAATAAGTGAAAAAAGGCTGAAATCATAAATAAATTTAGAGATTTTTCCTACAATTAGTGCAGAAAAACTGTTCCACAGATGCGATCTCATCGGGATTTTCAACACCAATGCAGAGCTGATGGAACCAACCCATACACACGCCGTCGCACTGAACCCAATTTACTTCAGCCACTAATTGAACAGAAATAAATATCAAGGGATATATTAAAGAGAATTGTTTTCAAACCGTTTGGTTTTAAGCACTTTTCTGCCATAGAGCAGAGCTCATCCGTGTTGTCCTCACTCTTTGTTTTTTTGCCGCTCTTTTTCACTTTTGGAGTACTTTTTTCATTCTTTTTGACAAACTTTTCTTTTGCAATGATTTTCTTCTTTTTGTTTTGTGTTTCAAAATCTGAAACTGATTTTCGTTTAATGGCTTCGAAATCATTGTCTTCGATATCAGACTTCCGTAAAACAGTCCTATAATTAGGTCTAAAAATAATAGAATTAATTGAAGAGATTATGAATTATTGAAGTCATATAAATACTGACTGAGACAACAACCAAATGGACCACAAGTGGAACGTCTCCTCTAAAGCGACTTCAAGACAATTGCCTTCGAATAATAGTTCAGACAAAAGTGTCGTCGACTCATCACTCAAATCGATTATAGGCTGTGGTGTCGTCTCTACTGAAGAAAAAGAAATTTAAAGTTAAGAAGTAATTAGTCTGAAGTCAAAGGTTTACCCCTCAGAACGAGCGGTGATTTTCTTTTGTGTTTCATTGGCGAAGATTCGAGGGAAGAATTAGATTCATTTGATGCCATAATTGTTGGTGAATGCGTTTCTGAGGATTGACTGATAACTGGTTGAGATCCTTGTAACTGAAGCAATGCCTGAGCGGTCGCTTCTTCGACAGCCATATCTTCGGTGTTCCGACTTTGAGATAAATAGTTGGGATCCGAACTATTGATGGCTTGCATTTGTGATAAATTAAAGTTTGGATCACTTTGTAATTTAAGGACTCGATTATGCGCTTCGGCCAAATCGGGCTGTGTTTTAAGCGCTTCTCGCGCTCTGTTTTGCCAATTGATGGCTCTTTCAGCCAAACACTGGAGGAGATCCCCTTCCAGTATCCTTACGGGCAGTTTTTGGAGTGAACACAAAAGAGTTAAAATGGTTTCGACTTTGGGTCGTCTTCCGCGCGAACACAAATCGCATATAAAATGTTGTTGTGGTTGAAGGGAATCAGTGGAAGGGACCGTCTGTTGACTTAATTGCTTTTTGCGCATATAAACAGACTGCAAATTTTGAATACAAGAGTTATGAAACCAGTCATAACACAACTGACACTCAACCATCCATTCGTCCTCTTCTTTACCACAAATACAGAATTTGAATGTTTGTTGCTTTTGTTCGTCGATTGGAGTGTCGGCCACAAATTCATTGGCCATCTTTTCCAGATATACTCTTTTGGTTGAATTCTTTTGTCTGATTTGTTTAAAGTAATTGATTTCCTGTTCTTCGAAGAGCTTATAGAGCGCTACGATATGTGTTCGCGAATACTCTCCATTCAGTTGTGTCTCAAAAAGACTTTTTTGTGTCTTTATATTAGAATCATTTTTGCGATCTTTTGTGGTCTGTGTTTGTGATGACATTCTCTTCAAACAGTGATATAAAGTACGTGAAGAATATGAAGTCTCCGAATGACTAACGGATGCGATTCGAGGAATAATGATCTGAATTATGGGATATAATGCGTTCTTCTTAGAGAAGGTTCTGTTGAGCCGATCCCTCCAATTGCGAGCAGCACTTATGGTTGAATTTAAATTTGCCAAATGTTCTAATTGACAGTCTATGGTATTGGCGGACACCACTAACTCTTCAACCGTTTCAATCATAGGAGCCTCTCCTAAATTGGCCGCTTTAGAGCTGTGCCTCTGATTCTCATTACCAAATATAGCATTGACTCGACTGATCCAATTGTGGGCCTTTTCTACACTTCCATGAATTTTATCGATTTGTGGCGAGAGATCCAGTCGTCTGAGAAGTGGATTATTACGGGTCTCGGCTTCGAGTGATTCCAGAATATCCAGCGATGGTTTACATGAATTCAGATCCGATTCATTTGGTTCGCTCTTAACGGAGAAGAAATCGTTACTTTTGTCCAACCATTTGATTGATTCGTCGACCATTTGTTGCAAATGATTGAGTTTAGAATTAATCAAATCTGTATTTATCGCTAATTTCATTCCGGACTCAATCAGAGACTTAATGTTTGAAACTTCGAATTTCTTTTGGTCCTTAACCTTAACGTCTTCTTCTTCTGAACCAATAATTTGATCGCATTCTTCTAACCAACGAATCTCTTCATGTTTATGTCTAAACGCTTCGAGTTGTGGTCCAAAATCGACGACAGTAATAGACTGGGCGTCACTGAGAACTGATTCTAAATCTGATGATTTAAGCGATTCATTTGAATGATTGAGTGTTTTGACGTCGAGAACACTCATAATGGAAGTGGCGATAGAATTGCACTTTTCAATCAGTTGTTTGAGTCCATCTTTTTCTGGTATTTGACACTGGAGTTCTTGGATTTCGTCATAAAACAGACTAATCTCCTCTAACGTCAGTTTTATATTAAGACTGTCGCGAAGTGCACCGTTTGCATTGCGACCAGCGGTTGATCTCAGAGTTCTTTTAACAGGCGAATTTGGCTGTTGGGCGCCCACAGTTTGCAATTGCTTTCGAAACATTTCCTGTTGTTTCAACAAATCTTTGGCTGCTTTCGAGCATTTGGACGCTTCCATTACCATTGTATGCAACTGTTCGTAGATCTCGGAGTTCGTCGGATATCTGTTGATAACTGCGTCGTTCAGAAGTGATTTCAATTCTTTGAGAGAAGGGTTTGACTTCTCTTCTGTTAAACAATTCAAAACCCGATTTAATTGTGACACAAAATAATGAGAAAACAAACCGTTTTCATTGTTTTCGTCAATTTTCTTAAGAAGAGTTTGAACTCTTGAGGCCCAATCGTCAAACTTTTCTGCCCTTTTCCTTAAGTGGTGTAACATAATCGGCAACTCATCCAATGTATATCTGTAGCGCAGTGTGTGTTGAGAGGGCAGACATGTCGTACATAAGTTCTCTTTGTGTGTGAGACAGACCAGTTTTGCTGATAACGAGTTAAACGAATATTAATTACAAGTGGTTAACAAGTAAAAGGATACTTACTCTGATCACAATTACATGTGAGGGCCGACAGAAAACAAGTAGTTTTACAGTAATCACACTGTCTTTCGTCGTCCTGGAGCAATTCGAAAGCTTCCCTTTCGGCATTAGTGACGCCCCACTCTAAAAGAGATAATCGCGAAGTTTTTTCGCACTCAACCATTCTTAACATGTCTTTGTATGTCTCGACCGCGAGATTGATCTCGAGATGGTTGGGATCGTTAGCCATTTTGCAGATGAGTTCGTCGTGGCTGAACACTGGAAATCTGTGAAGCATTGCGTAGTGAGTGATGCAAACCCTTCCGATTGGCAACCAATCCGATGGCGCAAAGTTAACCGCTTCAGCAAAGTTTAGGCCCTGATTGAAGCCGGTGTGATAGGCTCGCGGGAACGTCACAACAAACTCGCCCGCGTGTTGGTTACATCGATACACCTGTGCATAGATTGTCAAACATGGAGAATACTGAGAATAGCGGATAACTTACTGGAACTCCGTCTTGCATTAAGATATTGGGATTACAGATAGTCACCAATTGATGGAGAAGATCCGGTTGTGATTTGAAGAGTTCGGGCGCAGCTCTTTTCATTGCCCTTTCGAATGTTTCTGCATGTTCTCCGGGCACTCCATACCATGTCTTGGGTTCTCCCCAATGCAGATAATTAATGGAATAGGTCCAGTGGTCTTCATTATGCCAACAGAATGTGGCGAAACACATACCGACGTACATCCACGGAATAATCATTCCATTAATATTGGCGTTTATGTGTCGGAAAACACTGCCCTCCAGAACAGGAATGTTGTTTAGATTCCACAAATGATTAACGTATTCCTAACATCAATAAAAACGTCAATATTTTTGAAGTTAATATGAAATAGGGTTCAGTCAAACCAAATCTGAAGACAATAAATTTTTGGTCAGTTTTGTAGGAAAACCACTGCCGTAATCATTGGTGTGAAGGTCTGCCCCATATTCCACAGTAACAGACTCTTCAATCGCTGAAACTAAGCGCCAAAATTCTTTTTCAGCCAAAGATAACGACACCGACTGAAAAGATTTGGAATTAAAACATTAGGCAAAGAGTTGTTTTGATTACATGTGGCGGACAATTGAAATAATCGGCTTTGAATTGATCGGCCATTTCTCCGAATTCACTCAAAGTGTAATTCTTTGCCGACTGAACGAAACCGAATTCTTGAGTGTATGGCTGAGGATATGATTGAACCAACATCGCTAAACATCGGTGACAGTGCCAAACACCTGTCCGTCCAAATAATTGTCAATTTAATAACAAAATTAGTTAAACAAACCTTTTGGCCAATCATTGAGAGGAGGAATGAGACAATGTGTGTGATAAGTGTTGGTGCAGTTATCACACGTCAATAGCATTGGCATCGGATTAGTTTCCCCGCAATGCAGACAAACCTGAGATAAATGCAAAGACCAGTTCTTTGAATCATCCAAAGGGTTATTATCGTCAGTGTTGTCGTCACTGACCTTAATCGACTGTTCTTTTACTGTCTGTTCAGATACATAGCCCGGCATTTTAGGTCCTGCGCCATAGACCTGCAACTTCTTTAGCTCTTTATTCTGAGAATTTGGGGAAACGAGTAACGGATTCTGATTTGGAGACAATGATTGTCTTCTGAGGACACGTTTTTCTGGAGTCGTGTCCTTATCATTGACTAACTTCTCATTTTTGTCCTCATTGTCATCTGAAGGCAGAGGAGTTGGTTTTTCCTCCTTAGATGGCAAAAAATTAGAGGATATAAGCAATTTAAAATTTGATCATTACAATATCCGGTCCGATTGTGGCTCCGCTTTGAAACACATCGTAAGGGAAAAGGATTCGTTCGTAATGTTGTCGCAGAAGAGAAGCTATGGTTCCCTTATTTGCAGCGTTGCCTTCATTTTAAAAACAAATATTTATAATTCAAACGATTCAGAAATTAGAGCAATGAATACATACTTCCGTATCCCATACGAGAGGCCACTCGCGACCATTTCCTATCGCGGGTACATATTTCAAATCCTCCCTCTTCTCTTACAATTCGATGCAAATTATATAAATCCAGAGAACGTCTCTCCAAATTAGGTATCTTAAAGGAGGCGCCCTTTTGGCAAAACAATGATTGTTAATAAGAAAATAATTTAATTGACAATTCATTCGGAAATCCATTCAAAGAAATCAATAAAACAGTTTAGGATTTTAAACAAATAGTCAGTCAATACATCACTCAATAAGTGTTTGGGATTTCAACAAAAAACTATTTAATGACTGAATCTTACCCTAATTTTGTCTTTAAAAGGCGATCCCTTTCACAATAGAAAGAAAGTTAGACTGACTTATGATTCTTATAATTAGATTTCAGTTTTTATCGAAATAATTGAAGACAGAGTTAATCCTACTTAAAGACAAGGGATGTCTTACTTGTAAATCCCAAAATTTGACGATTTGTTCGATGAAATTCAATTTGATTCGTGTCGTGGCCTCCAATTCATTGAGTCTTTGAATTCTTGGTGTGAATCTAAACTCTTCGACCGCAACAGCGAATGGCGGCTGAAATGTCTGTATTTGGAATTCAAATTAATTAAACTTTTAGTGAATTGCTTTCCACTAATCACTTGAAATTAAACAACTTATTATCGAATTCATACCAAAGATCATAATTAATCTCAGGTCTATGTTAACAAAACAAAACACAATTGAATATTAGGCTGAGTAAGGGTGCGGCCCTATATGGCGTACCTATTGCTAACATATTTGAATTGAAAATTGTCTCAAATAATTAAAAATAAACTTAATTTAAGGCAATTATTGGAAACTAATTAAAAAAGAATTGGATTTAAAGAAACAATAAATAAATTTATTGTAATTTCATTTAAAATCATTTTCCCCTCATTTGGAAGAAATTGAATGCTTTGAGAATCAAATCTAAAGTTTAAACTATTCTGTAATCAAATCTATGGATTTCGATATTTAATTGTTTAGAAAATGTAAAAAATATTGAATTATCGGTAAAACAATTGAAAAAAAGACTAATTTGTGTGAAAAACTGATTCCGAGTTTAATTTAAATAATTTGTTTGCGAAACGTATTTAAATGATAGAGAAGTGTAGAAAGTGGTCATACATTCGGTGGTATTATTTTACAGATGCCGTGAGGTTCGGCTTCGGCTCTGATCTTCGATATGTATTCGAGTGGACCCAAAGCGAACTCTTCAGCCGTCGGGTAAAACACAGGACATTCGGGCGGAGGAATAAACTCATAGTCAGTGTTGAAAGTTGTGTTCAATGAAGAGTTGTTGCTTTTATTGAAGCCATTGAGGTTTGATGGCGTATTGGAGGCGTTCCGGTCACCGATTGGCGTCGAACTCATCCCAAATAAGTATTATAATCAATGGTAAAAACCCACTAATTATTTGATTGAAACCAAATTAAAACGAAAATGTTATGCAAATTAAGTGTTAAAGAAGTGTCGGACCAGTGGTCGACACAATAATTAATTGAATTGGATTTAAATAATTGATTGAATTCATTGTTTTGATGAGAAAAATGGCGTTTTTTGCTTACAGTAATAGTTTAATGGCTTTTAAACAGAGACTCAAACAAATTCTCGACTCAAGTCTTGCCTCAAATCACTGAATGTTTCCATTGGTTACAAACGCTTCACGTTTTACAAACTTTTTGTTCTCAAAAGCAGTTATTTTTGTTGCCATTCCGCCCGACAATAACCCATTTCATTTTAAACACCAATTCAATTATATTTTATAACTTTATTTAATTGTTAAACTTGTCAGACAGATGAGTAATCTTCAATCAATCTTCAATTGTTAATCAATTAGTTCTGTTTTATAGTCTCTTAAATATTAAACGAATAAAACTTTGAATTTTCAAAAAAAGATGTTCGAAATAATCGAAACTTTCGATTTTTGGCTGATCTCCCCTTCCTTTGAGGATCCATGAAAACGACTCCCATGAACTCGATCAAAAAAATTCACCCCTCGATCCCCCCTAAAGCCGCTGCCTTTGTCGAGTCGACCCATTAATTAAACATTAAAAACTGTCATGGATCAAAATTGATTTTAAGTTAAAAATCAATTTACTCAAGTCGAGAGCAAAAGCCTTAAAGGCCCATGGGCCATGAACCAAGGAGGTCAAGTGGCATTTTTGAAGTCCTTTTCAAGCTGAACAAGAAAATACAGTACAGAAAATACTGTATTGAGATAAATGGCCAGCTTTACTTTTTTTCCTTTATGTGAGCCAAAAAGACTCTTGGAAAAATTTTGAATTGAATTTTCTTTCTAATCTCTTAAAAATCGAATATTTATATTAAAGTCCTGTTATTTACAAACAAAAATTAATAATCAATTCATGTAATTCAAAGTAAAATTATTAAAATAATTTAAAAGTAACTAGTGAACGAAAAAGAGGATTCGTTTTTTTCGAATTTGATTTACTGAGAAATTTATTTTGTTGTTAAAGTTTATTAATTCTATTCTACTTAGAAGTGTTTTATTCAGGGCTCAAAATTTGTTTTACTGGTTTTAAGTTTAAGTTTAGCATTGCATCTTTGGACAAACATTAGCTTTGAATTTTGAAATTTGTGCCATGCCCAAAAATCAGCGAACCCTTGATTCTTGGACCTCTCACAGTAACTGCATCTAATGCATAGGTGTCCAAGCTCGGCAAGCTCAGTGAGATACAGGGTGGTTTTCGTCTC
Organism: Oribatida sp.; assembly: GCA_034697865.1. Classification (NCBI taxonomy): domain Eukaryota; kingdom Metazoa; phylum Arthropoda; class Arachnida; order Sarcoptiformes; species Oribatida sp. The sequence goes on from JAQGAR010000805.1 coordinate 11,750, forward strand.
GAGCTGAGGGAGATAAAGGTGCGGCCAAAAATCCGTCATTTTTCCTTAAATTTACTTATTTTGGCCATTTTAACCGAATTTGCGGCTAATGCAAGCCGAAATGGTCTTTAATTCGTTTTAAATTGCCGAAAATTGGAAAAAATTAGTAAAAAAAATGGCGGAAAAATGGCCGCTGCTATGCGCTGGGTAGTATTGCGAAATTATTAGTGAATTTTCTAGAGGGGGATCTAGCCAGGTAGTATCATGGCAGGCAAAATGGCCGAAAAAAGGAAAAAAGGCTTCG
>JAQGAR010000806.1:0-12032 GCA_034697865.1 Oribatida sp.
TATAAATGAGAGCATATATTGTAATGAATTTTAAATTATTTTTTATAATCTATAAGATTTTTTTTGAATTAAAATTTGATCCAGGCTTATTTTGTTAAATATATCGAACGTAGTCTTAGCGAGTCTTTTTCATTCGAAAGCAAAGCTGTCTAACAAGGAAAGCGTCTCATTGAAATCTCTCTGTTCCAAAAATTTTTGGTTACATCTCTTTTCGCCGAATCTCACTTCACCGAATGACGTTTCATGTAGTCTCTATTCGCCGAATCTCGTTTAGCCGAATGATATTTCTAGTTGCTTCTATTCGCCGAATATATTTAATAAAATCAAAGACAAATATCTCACGTTTAAAGTAAGGGTTCATTCATTTAAACTCTAATCAATAAGTTTTTCAATGCATTGCACCAGTTAACATTAGGTTTGAAGCAAAAAGCTTTATGTTGAAATTTTAAGTGGCTATTTCGGTCACATAAACTGACCATTAGCAGATAAAAATTAGCCACACAAGATTTCAAGCTCTTGTCAATGATATGAAAAATTTTTGGATCAGAGAGATTTCAATGAGAGGCTTTTTTTGTAAGCTTTTTGACTAAAACCACCAAGGGAGTGCACCACAATTTTCTTTTTAAAAATAAATTATTAGTGGGTGATTTTCGGTTTAGCAATAGACTAAACTTCAATTAAATTGACGTAAGTTACTATTGAGTTTAATTGCATCTGATTTAAACCCAAACTTTGGTTGAAGTAGGTAAACGCTATATTTCAACTCACGAGGTTTTTTGGCTGATTCCCTTGGTCATTCTTTTTTGAAAGAGTAATTCGAAACTTTTGAATTTCATTTTTGGTAAAATTTATTGAGGATTTCGATTTGCTGTTTATTAAAATGAAATTATATTGATATTGTGTAATAATATTCTATTCTGTTCTATTCTATTTTATTCTATTAGAGTCTAATAGAATATTATTATACAATATTAATTAGAGCTTAGACAATTTAAAGTGGCTTTGAATCTGAAACACTAACCCTTCGAATCGACTTTCAATTTTCAGTTTTCAAATAAACAAAGATTTTCCATAAGTATAGAAATTTCAAACAAAAGCTTTAATTTCAACGTTTTTTTATTTAAAGAATACAAATCTAAAATATATTAATTTCTTTTTGTAAAATAAAAAAGAAACAGCATCTTTTCATTAACAAATAATTAAAGCCTTAAGCACTTTTAGAATTAAGAATTTTGTATAAATTTTCAGTTCTTTAAATTCTTTAATTGTAAAAGAATAATAATCGAGATCTAAACGTGACATTAAAGTCGAGAGCATATCAAATGGTCAAGTGAACTAAGTGACCTAAATGAAATTAATTCTATTCTGAGAATAATTCGAAGTCTTGGCCTCTTCTTGTTAGTTATAATACTAGTGTGAATATGATTTCTTCTGATAATTCTCTTTAGGCTCTAATTCTCTTTATATAACCTTCTCTAACTCTAATAACTACTAATAGGGGCCGAAATTTAATCATCTGAAAATATCAAATTTTCATCATTGCATTCAGTTTTCATTAACAGCATTAGACTAAAACAGGGTACGCCAAGATGAATTCATCAAAACTTGCGAAATCCTGGTTTAAGACATGAATATGCCAAATAAGTCATATCAAAAGCATATCAAATGAAATGACTCCTCCATTCAGTAGAAAATTGACATATATCTTCAACTATATTATGTGCGAGAGAGAGAGAGAGAGAGAGAGAGAGAGAGAGAGAGAGAGAGAGAGAGATCAATATTTTCTTACGCAGTCTCTCATTCTCATTGACAGCAAGAATATATTTATACTGTTGGTTGGGTTGTTATCAGAATGTCTGTAAATCGTTGATGAGTTTATGAGACTCAAAATGTTTATGAAGTTTTCTATCAAAATATTTGCAAAAAAATGCTTTTAAATCTTTTAAATTAAGAGCAATGAATGGGATAAACAATACTCAAGACTTTTCAGAAAATAGTGAGTCTTATAACGAATACAATCGTTTGAAGGAATTTTTGAAAAATTCAATTTATTTTATTAACTCTTCAAACGAAACATACGATACAAACGAAAGCTATAAAATAATTATCGCCAACCTTTTGGAACTAATTAAAAGCGAAGACAACAACAAAAAGCAAACACTGAAAACGGCTGCTGTCCTTTTCTTCTATTCTTTGATAATATTTGTGTCTCTTTTCGGAAACCTTTTAGTTTGTTATGTAATTCTCTCGAAACAGAGACTGAGATCCCGAACCACTAATATTCTGATTCTTAATCTCACAATTTCTGACCTTTTGCTGACTCTCTTCAATATTCCTATAACTATGGGTGAGTTTGAAAACTTTTCCATTTCTAAATTTTCTCAGCCATGAATTTGAACAAAAAAGATTAAAATTTTTAGTTCAGTTCAAATTTCTTCCTAAAATCGTAACTTTTTATTACAATGATAATCCAAATCTCACATTCAGTGGACAAACCTTAAGGCCAACTTTTCGAGTTTATTCTGAGTTTTTGAAATCCAAGAATAAATAGAAAATCTCAGGTTTTTCCAACTCAAACAAGTCTTTGAGTTTATCATTATTTTTTCTCTCATTTACAAAGTCTTCCGAATATAAAAATCTAAAAAAACGTTTCTAAAAATATCCGAACAAAAAGTTTTAAATAATATTAACTATTCCTATGATTAGAAAAACCAATACATATAAAGCTTTACATATATTGAATGTAATCTAGCAATAATGAAGCTAATAAAATAGCCAATTTAGTATTAAAGTATTAGTAATTTCGTGATTTTTAAATAATTCAACAAATGTTAGATACAATGATTAGTATATAGGCAGAGATGCGGACGGACCTCAGGTAGGGGTAAGAAAAATCCTAAACTCAGGGAGTATTTTGGCTAACTAGCCCCTCCCCCCGTCGGCATCGCTGGTAAATAAGCTTTTTTGTATTTGTGCAGAACTTTTAAAAAAGACAGACTGTAACTTCTAACTTTTGAAACATTGGATCTTAAAAATTCTTAAATACCTTTAAATACCTACAAAAAAAAAATTATAAAAAATTGAAAATTTGAAGAATGAAATTCTGAAGAAAGGTTTAGAAATATGAACTAATAGTTATTAAGCTTACTTTTCTTATAGTTCTTAAATAGGCTCTACCTAGATAAGTTAGAAACTTCAACAAATAAATTTTTGCTACAAAATTAATTTAAGTGAATTCGGAGACCACCAAGGCTTCATGTTTCAAAGAAGGACAGAGAACGGTAATTGAAAAACTATCATTATTTCTATGAGAGGAAATTACTATTTCCACTTTAAATCCGGTTTAAAGGCATAACTTGAATAAAATTCTACTAAATTGAAACAGAGGATCATTTTCGAAAGGGGATTTCCCTAAAAAGGGAATTATGCTTTTCTAAACTCAGGTAGGCAAAAAAATCAAATAATGTAAGGCTTATATGTTTTTGAAGAGTAAATCAAGAGGCTTAAATTTATCAATCGTCATGAAATGAAAATCCTAAGATTAATCGTCAAAGAAGAAATGTTATATTGAGCAGCTGGGCAAGGGGTGTCAGAGTCGAACCCCCTAGCTCCAGAGTCGAAAGTCTAGGAAAAACCCCTTTGGCAACTAGAATTTTGATGTTGAATTTTGTCGTTTAAAATGGCCTCGCGCGGCGGAAATTTTTTAGAGGTATTATTTTCGAAAAAAAAACAAGAATTTACCAGTGGTAAATTACCACCCAGCAAAACTAATTTTTAAGGGTTTTTTCGTTTTTAAATTACCTCTTTAGAACCCCAAGAGTCTATATGAATCCGGCCTCAGAGGGGGAGTGCCTTAGAAAAATTTTCATGGGGTTTTCTTGGGATGGGATATTTTGAGTTAGGTTTGTTCCATGCTTCGGATTGCGAAACGGACAATTTTCCCGACATCAGCATCGAAAATAATCGACCAAATATTTTATGCCGAGGCCGGAAAAATTGTCCGTTTGGCGATCCGACGTCTGGAACATACACTCGTCCGCATCGGGTGTTCCAGGGGTCACCAAAGGAAGCGATCTCAGGAATTCTCTGTCGACATCTCCGCCGACTATAATGATTGTGCAATTGTTAGTTGTTCTGATGTATTGTCTAGACTTTTGACACTTATATAAACCAATTTATACAATAATAGCCATAAGTCTGAAAATCATTAAAGAAAAAAATGAAATGAAATATATCCAAGCAAATACAAAAATAATTAAAGAGAACCTTGACCAAATTGATTAAATTTAGATAGAGCAGATTTAGTCAGAAATCAATATACATGGATAAAAAAAGTGTCAAATAACAACTTGTTATTTTCGTATTCCTGCATTAACAGTTACTGTGCTACACTTCATAATCTCCCGTTGCTAGAAAATACCTATTGCTTGTTTTATTTGGAAACGTCGATCTTACAATGAATCTTCTCCAAGTGAAGTTTGAGTGGTTGATGCCAAGATAATCTGCATAGTGTAACAAAAACGGCCTGCTAAAAGATTTTTTTCTAAAAAGTGTTGATGCTAGGTGAAATAAGCAATTCTTTTTTCCATTTGCTGCTTGATTGGTGCTTGCCGGTATCGTATCTACTCTACTATTAAGGTATTTTACTAACGAATAACCATAACAGTGGAGTAGATACGATACCGGCAAGCACCAATCAAGCAGCAAGTGGAAAAAAGAATTGCTTATTTCACCTAGCATCAGCACTTTTTACAAAAAATCTTTTAGCAGGCCATTTTTATTACACTATGCAGATTATCTTGGCATCAACCACTCAAACTTCACTTGGAGAAGATTCATTGTTAGATCAAAATTTTTCAAGATAAAACAATTTCAAGTTCATTAATGCTATAATTTTGTGAGTTTTCTTTTTATAATAAGAAAAAGTAAAACAATCGACTAATAAATTAAAGCTTCGGTAAAACTCCAAAGTAATCTCATTTTCATAATTAATAAACAAACAAAATTTTGATAATTTATTGAAAAAGTTCTTAAAACTAAAAGCATTTTTGTCTGAACTCTTGGATCGTTTGAACTCAAGATTATTATTACTTTTGATTACACGGAATCTAAAATAATTTATTTGTGCGATTGTTTTATTAATTTTGATATAAAATAATGAAAAGGAAGGGTTTGATAAACGATTAGAATATAGCAGTAAATAAATGTATATAAAGTAATGATAACAAAAACATGACCACTAAATGAAGAGGTGATCAGAGGTTCAGGAAGAGTAAAAAGACTATAACTATGAATCATCAGAGTCTATGATAATTACTACTCATATAAACCATAGGATTTCCATTAAAACAACCCTTTAAATACTTGAAATGCCATTTAAAAGTATCTGATTCTCAATCGTAGAGAATCTTAAACAACAATAACAACTTTCAAACTATTTTGTCTTTAGGCTATTCCTCTGCGGCCATCGGTAGCACTCGAGACCAGTTGTAATCAATAGCCAAACATTTGATTTTAAAATTGAATCGTTTTAAGTTATATTAATGTTTTATTGGTTTGCATATTAACAAGACTACTTTAACTTTTTAATGTATTTCGATTCATTCAAATTCTTTTATTTCATTAATTTAGTCACAAATTCCTTTCATTTAATTCTGAAATATATTCTCTCAAATAATTATAATAAAATTGATTCGGAGAGAGAGAGAGAGAGAGAGAGAGTTTGATGAGCATAGTTTGATAGTTAGTGGTGTCATCCCTGACATCCCTGAATCTTGACTTTGCCCCTAACGCTGTTTAGGGCTCTAAACCAATCAAAAGTCTGCTCCTCAATGATGTGCATCATATTTAAACAAGTGAAAGAACCTGATGTAAATCTTTTAGAATATTGTCTTAAAATTGGACAATGCGATTACCGCATAACCACTACAGCTTTCAGTCACACGGTTTCTTTAAATCATTTCATAGAATATTTATCTTGGTCATTTATATACAATTTTGTTTTAATTGTGAACCATTTTAGTGGATTTATCCGTTTGCAAACAAATCATTTTAAAAGGTAATCAAAAATTTTTTTTAACCAAAACTTTTAAGCGTTTGACTTTTTGCTATAAAAAAAACATTAACTAATGATCTGATTTATAGACCAAACAATTGATCTAATCTTATCTCTTTTTGAGTCCGAATTTTGATTTAAAATTATCTTTTTCTTTTAACTTATATTTTTGGATGCGTTCAGATTAAACCCATTTCCTTCTTTTAAAGTTCTTCTTTACCAAAAGTTTAATTAACGGAGAAATCGGTTATTATTCTTATTTAACTGTAATTTTCGATTGTTTGCAATAATTAACGAATTTTGTCGAAAATTGCTATAAATTTTAAAAGTAATAAATTTTCTAAAATTATAACTTTTTTAGAATTTAACAGAATTTGTAAATAAATGTATGGATAAAGTCTAAAAATTGCTAAACACATATCGATTATTAATATTTATGATTAATATTATATTATTGAATTAATATGTGTTGGAATGACATCACGCATTCAATTATTTGAATTAAGTATTGAAGTATTGCAATATTGAAGGAGAATTTTAATGATGAGATGAATAGTTTGTTTGTCTCATATGTTTCCTCCTTCTCTTAAACCGATACGCAAAGGATTTGACATTTTTTACCACGAAAACGAAGTATACCGGAGTATATAAATTGGTAATTCTGGGCTTTTCTTAATTAGTTTTTTTTAATTAAACAAGAGGCTTTTTAGCAAGGATTGGATCTTCAAGAATCTTCATTAAAAACGAGGGAATACTTATTAGATTAATATTCATGCCTTATTCAAACTTCAATAATGATTATTACGGGCTTGTTTTATTTCAAAGGTCTATAACTTGAAATCGGAGTTTTCAATGAATTCTTGCTCAAAGAAAAGTGTTCTTTCAATTTAAATTGTTTTCGGAATTCAAGTTTATTTCAATTGAATACATTGATTGCATTGAATGCAAAAATAAACTTTTGGTTAAATTTATTTTCCGGCGTTTTTTGGCTTTCATTCACCGAAAACAATCAAAAAATTGTTTATTTCGTGATTTGTATTTATTTACAAAACATATATCGAAAGAAAGTAAAATTCGAGTCATTCACGACTGTTCTCTTTACACATCACCTGTGAGACCGATATATACCCGACGGCAAGGTTTGACTGCTTTTAATCGATTCAATCGCTTTAATGTAGTGAACAATATTGCAATTTATGCAAACGAGTAGTGTACATAACCATACTAAATTAACTTGGTCACGCCCGCATGCTATTCCGTCGATCTTGTTAGGTCGGGGTCGTCAGGATAAACCGCATACTCTTATGTATTTTAATTAATAATCAAATGTTTTAAAGTATTATTTGATATTTGCATTTAACTAAAATTATTTAGAAATGATTTGTTTGATGCGTTTTTTTGGCAATCAATTGGAGCGCAAATAGATTCTAGTTTTTGGTGTTTTAGAGTCAATAAAATTTTTCAAATGTACTCTCATTGGAGTCTTTGCGATACAAATCATTTGAAACGTTGAATGTATATAATTTAAAAGTTGAGATTTCAGTTCCGAATCCAAGACATCAGTCGCTGACATTTCTTAACTATATTATCATATCTCTTACCGACAAAAAACAATAAAAAAGAAAGTTCTGACAGAAATGACAGAAAAAACTATGTCTTTGACTGCAAACTATGTAAGCTTTGGTTCAAATATTTTTCTCTTTTGTGATCTGATCTCCAATTGACTGAAGAGAAGACTAATAATCATTGAATGTCTCGAATGAGATGAGAAAAATATGCGTTGCATAGACCTGTGCATCGCACGCAGTAAAACGTGTTCGGCTGATCAATAAACCCTTAGATGAGGAGCAGAGACTTGTGTTGTTTCTGTTCAACGTCCAGTGACAGTAATCTTCACTGAAGCGAATGAACTTTTGTTTAACTCAAAAAAACTTGAATTTTACGAACCGACTAAATATTATTAATATTTGAATATAAAAAATTGACAGCCGTTTAAATTTTATGCCGTAGTCATGAAAATTAAGATTAATTATAAGTAAAGCAATTTATATGATTAAATCATTATAGAAACTATTATTTAATGATTTATAATTGCTTTCATAGAGAATGGCAATACCGGTCGATTTTAATTTTAGATGCAATACATGCACTGATATTTCGCCGGTCCTCTCACGAAACATAACACCTTTGATTTGTTGGCTGTTTTATTAACTCAGCTTTGAGAGAATGTTCCACAGTTAAGGACATTCACTCAAATCTTTAACACTTATCGTCAAAATTTTTATTTCATTTATTTTTCGTTCCGATTCTCAATCTTTTGAGAAATCGCTAATCATTTAAATATAAAGTGAAATATTTTTCTCTTCAAACTGAAATTTGGGCTCATTTTTCGTTGTTTTAGAATTAAATAATTTATGGCTCAACTGAAGAATTCGGATCACTTAGAAGACATATCATAAGTCTAAAGCGAAAGCCGGTCTATTCGAGTTTAGATCTTGTTTTGCTTTATTTTATTTATTAATGAGAGTTCGCTTTATTTCAATCACTTATTTATCAAAATAAATTGATGTCATTTCGCTGATCAACAGATTGGATGTCATTCCGGGGGCCTTTCTCCGCACTAAAATCATTGTGAACCCCGAGTCAATCTCAGTCATCCCTACTATCAATATATTTTCCCAATAAATATAATCAAAATTATTTTTCATACATTCATTAAATTGTTGCAAAACAAAAGTCTTTTGAACCCAAAATCAAATTCTAAAAAATAAAATTCAATTCAATAAATAAGAATTGTTTTTATCGTTGAATAAGTGGTTTAAAAGTGAAAAATTGTTAACTTTATTAATGCTTTTAATTAATTACTACTTATTGTAATTAATGAACCATGGATAATCATTAACCAAATGATTGATTGAAGTTTCAGCGAATCGTTAATAAATTGATTCTCAATACCAATATTTTGATTATTAAGCCTTTCAACTGATTTAATTTTCAATTCAAGATTTTATATGAGTTTATCTACACACTTTACCACATAAAGCGAAGCTAAGCTAACATGATTTAAGCTAAAGAAGGGATGACCAAGCGGGATCTAACCCAGTAACTAGTTTCGGCAGTAAAATTTACGAAAAAAATATGTCACAATTTAGAATTGGAAGAATTAAATTAGATTCGAAAATGAAGGTCCTAAAGTGCCTTGATCAATTATTATTAATGGTTGTCGATTTTTCGCCCGAAAATGATTAGAAAAAGAAAATTTTTAAAAGAAAATGGTTTTAATAGAAATGAGTCATTTGTTGAAACTTAAACTGATTATTATTTAGATGTAAATGTAATTTCCTTATAATTAATTTGAAGACCAATATTGTTAGTGAGATTCAATTTTTAAATTTAATTATAGGATTGAAATATATTTGAATACAATATTATGAAAATCATCATTTAAATCATATTTTGCACGATTATTGTGATCTGATGAGAGAAAATAACCTTCACATTTTTATTGCAAAAGCGTTGATTAAATGAAATCTTCATTGCTTTGGATGATAAGTAAAGTGACTCTGAAAAGAATTTTGTGGTAACAATGATTTTATTCGAGTAGAGTTCATGTTTACTATAAATACTCTTATGATGTGATGAACGGCAGGAATAGAAATGACTCAATATTTTAAGCAATTTATCTTCTGATGTGAATTACTGTTAAAATATAATCAATGATTAATGGCATCACTTTCTCTGTAAAAGATTAAACGAAAACAATATTTGACTAAAATATGCCGAAATGTCATCAAATAATCCTTCAATACTTTGAGTTCTTCAATAATTCAATTGATTTGACATCACATGGAAAACATTAAACATAAGTATTCAATCGATCCTTTCATCTCTAAACTATGCATGGGCAAACTTCTGTCGTTGCATCTTACATTGCACCTTAATTAAAGGGCTCACATTGTCACATAGAATTTCGAGTATTACGTTATATATGAGCAAGCTTGATTATATAAATATTGCTAGATTATATCAAACAATCAAAGAGCTCGACCGTTAGATCGTTTGTTTTTAAGCCTCGCAGTTTGTCATAATTAACACTAACAGACCCATAATTAAATAATTTTATTTTTACTCAATTTTTATGGGAAATTTCGATAAATTTTGGGCACTTTAAATGGGATAAGGTCCATACTCTGAACTTATATTTGAAAAGAGCGACAAAATTGCATTAAAATTAGCTTTTTGTGAGAAACATCTCAAAAAGTTATTCAACTTTTAGATTTTAAGTCTCATATCTATTAGACTAGTGATACCCTTTTGCAACCAGACTCTCCCCTTTTGGGTTAAATTTCCTTAAATTTATATGAAAATCTCTGACTGTTTAAGCCTGCTCTGGCTGTTTATTTAGGAGCTCAAAATGTATGTTGTTGGGGAAAAATCTAAAAATGCTAAAGGGGCGCGCAACGCATCACTAAGACCTTTTAAGTCGCAGCGATTGGTTTTCTGTAATAATGGTGAAAGTTCTCGCCATGACGTGATTATGGCCATTTAAACTAAATTTATATAAAATTATCGATAATATACGATCATTAGCAGGCATCACCAAGGGGGATTTTCGGAAACCTCCCTGAACAGAGAAAATGACAAAAAATCTCCCTTTCGCCCAAGCAAGGGTTTTAGGATTTTTCCCTTTTTATTAATTTTCTGGAAAATCTAGAGTTTTATCCGATTTTTGGGGTTTTTTAGGGATTTTTTGTTTTGATACCCCCTCTCGATCAGACGAAACCCCCCACTATCCCTCTGAAAACGAAAACTAGGTGATGACTGGATAATTAACGATAAATTACAATGAAAATAATGAGCAAACTGGTGCCGACATTGGCATAGGGTATGGGTCGGCACCTTGAGGGAACTTGGCATTTTAAGGATGTTAATTTCCAATTTTAGTTGAAAATTTTAAGTCGTCGATAAAAACAAATGATACATCAATTCTATATAAATCAAGAATGCTGAATCGATTAATGAAGGTCCCAATGTATTTTGCCTTTTTCTTTGTGAGTTAATGCAGATTTTATATTTTAAAATTAATAAAACACAAATATCTTGAAAACTATTTACATCTCGATACAAGCACCTTCACCATTCGATTCAGCATGCACCATTTAGTCGGATTACATACCTCATTTGACTTGCTTTAACTTGACATTTAGGATTTTGACGCGCTCTAGCGAGTTAACCACAAGGCATTTTTTAAAATTTTTCTTTTTATTGAGTTCAGTTCGATGTCCTTTATCAAATTATTCGGTTGGAGCTGAATTGAAAATCTTTTTTGAGCAAATATATGTATCACTCCTTCCCTACACTAGCTAAGTTCCCTCAAGGTGCCTACCCATAGCATAGGGTATCTTTTGTTAGGTATGTTCCAGGCATGGGATCGATGCCGGTAAAATCGTTCATTTCGAAACCCGGCGTCTGGAACCTAGAAAACTCCAAAATCCCCACTTCAGGCATCATGAAAATGGGTATATATTTCAATTTGTTAGAAGATTGCAATAAAGTAGCTCTACCGAGAACTATGGAACAACGCTTTCATTTGAACCCCTTTAAAAGTTGCTTGAATAAAACATTAACGTTATATTAAACTTTAATAATTAAAGTATTTTTCAATAAAACTGAGATTCATTTAAATTTAGAATCAAAAATTGAATCAAAAGTAACCAACAGATTTGATCGATTTAGGACTTTTATGAAAAATAAAAGAATAGTTAACAATTGTCTAGTTTAAAAATCTAATCTTGTTCACTTTGACTGCTATACATTTTTAGCCGTTTGGAAATACTTTTAATTTTCAAGTCTTACATGGGATCCCCGGTAATGGTCCAAGGGATATTCTAATAATTTTAATATCATTCCAAAGAATTTGCTGATATAAATGAGCTGGGCTAGTTTTTATTTGCGTATGGACACTTTTAAGGCCCGA
>JAQGAR010000807.1:0-12022 GCA_034697865.1 Oribatida sp.
GGGAGAGAGAGAGTTGTTGGCCAATTCGATTGTATAATATCATCGCCAGACAAATGAGTTCTCAAGAATCAAGGTGAAATCAATTTGAAGACTAAACTAACAAATGTATTGCACAATACGACAGTCTGTTTAATATCTGTTCCGCGAATGTCAAACAATCTTATAATTAGTAATTATTTTATGTCAGTTATTCAGAAAGCGATTCAATTGTGCACAGAATGAAGTGAATGCTCTCTCAGAGCATCTGTTTCTCTTGCAATCGATTAAAATCGAAGGAAAAGGTTCACAGTTTTCATATAAAGTTCATCTAATTGAAAAAGAGCCAGGCATATTTAGGTTTACTTTTTACCAATTATAAGTTAGAGGGGATCTAATAGACTATTTAAAAAGCTAAATTACCCTTCATAATGCCTTTCGATTGGCAAACCTTGGTGATCCCGCTTAAAACTGGAAGATTACTTGTTGATTTGTTCAAATACGTTTAGTCTTTGACGCAAACATTCTTAAGTTTCGATAAGTATCAAGCTAAAAAATAAAGAAAATTAGATTTATATACGGGATATTTGTATAAAAGCTTTGGTATATTGAAAAACCTTTTGCCATAACTTAAAATTTATAATCGAGTAAACCTAACATCAGATTTATTCGGATTCAATGCCTTATTATAACGGACTTTGGCGATAATCCTGGATAAATAATAAATAAAAATAACCGAAATATACTACATTTTATTTTAAAAAACGGTGAATTAAATTCCGGGTTTAAATACTTTAAGATAATAAGAACCAAAAAGTTTAGATTTTCGCTCAGAATTTCCAATTAATTTTGGTTATTTGCAGTTCTGATCACCTTTTCTGCTATAAAACCTAACTATTAATAGTTTTGAAAAATGCCAAATATGAACTATGAACCAGGTTCGCTTTCTTTTAAATTTAATCTATGTATTAATCGATAAAATGAACGATTAATTTAATTTGGCTCAAAATTTAACATAAAACGCAAACATACTGATACTTATTTTTCGGCAATATTTGTAGCATGGTTGTCTAATCATTTCCTACAATCAAACATTCGTATAAAAGTGTAATAATTATTTATTAAAGAATCTATACAATTGTTTTTCAAGAATTTTAAAGACAATAAAAAGTGTGGCCCATATGGGGTTTTCTTACATAGATACCCAGATTAAAATAATGCCAAATTAGTCATTTGAAATGATCGCAATTAAATTAAAGCTTAACAACTTTATTTATTAAAGTGAAGAAAAGGGCTTCCTAGATTGATTATGAATCAAAATTTATGATGCTTGAAATCATAGATGGCCAATATCCCTTTAGGATTAAAAAATCTGGATTTAACCACTCGAAATTGAAATGACTAGGAGACCCCTCAAAGCCTAACGTGCCAAGCTCATTTTCTATTTATTTTGGGTAATTTAGTCGAATAAACAAGATTTAAAATGAGTTAATAATTTAACCCGGATATAGACGCTTAAAGCGGTTTAAACTCGAATTTATTCACAAAACGGGATTTTCGGGCAAATAATAGACATTTTGTCCGCCATTGCAGATCTCGGATGGATATCTTACAGCTAGAAAATCGAAAATTTCGCAACAGTGGACTCCCTCTAGAACCTCGGAGTTTAAAATGGAACCTTGATGTTTTAATATTGAATTATCAAGAAATTTTGTTAAAATTGGTCTAGAGTACATATTTTAGAAAAATGTTTGAAGACTGAAACCGGAATCTATTGATTTTGGCAATTATTGTGCTTAAAGTAAATGCATTACTTTGAATAGCAATGAGGATATACCCGACACGACTTAAATACAGTATTATCTCTGCCGAAGATATCCATCAAAATTGAAAAATAATAACTTGATTTATTGTCTTGGATTGCAGCTGGCACCGATACAATTTCTGTATAATTCAAAGTGGAATTTTGCCCTACTAAGTTAGTACTACTAAATCCATTTCGCACATCTGAATCAAAGTCAGTTTAACCAAAAGAAATTGGTTAAATTTAATTTTGCCTTTTAAAATGAATGAACTAGCTTTGTTCCTATTTTTAAGAAATTAGTTTAATATTTTTCAAATTTTGTCAAAAATAAAATATTTTGTTATTTCACAAGTATTGAGTGATAAAATAATCTGGTACAACTAAAGATATTTTCAAAAAACCTGCATATTTTTTTCAAAATTTCTGTTTTACTTTCAAGTTTTTTTTATATAAAATGCATTTATTTGAAGTATCGACAGAATGACAGAGAAAAATCAGTTCGTTTAATATATTATCATCTATTGTTTCTAGATCAGTCTAAAATAGTAAAATGAGCTCTTGCATAAAAGTTGAATCAAAATGACCACCACCAATCATGATCGCCATCGAATCAAAAATTACAAATGATTTGTGAAAAGCACAGGTAGTTTTACCCCGTTGGTAGCCCGTGTTGAACTGTTCCTATGCTAAGGACTTAATAATATCAGACAAATCCCAGACTTTAAGAGTCTATAAGAGTCTGGTTTTTTTGCATTTCGGCCAACAATTGTCAAAAGAAAAGTTTTTGACAAAAGCATACCTTTTCTTTTGAATTTGATATGAGAGAGAGGGGTAACGTTCACCCGAGGAGTGGGGTTTATTTCTCTGATACCGAATAATAGTGTTGGTTAATAAAATCTCAAAACAGGAAGTTTTGATAGCTGTGACCCAGAGTTCGGTGACCTACTCCTCATTGACGTCGACTCTGTATGCCTGCGCTCAAACTCTGTGAGAACAGACTCTGGCGAACGCGCAGATGTTCGCAGTGACTGCTGGAAAACACCATACAATTTATACAATGTGTCCTATGAATGCTATGAGTGCTATGGTAGTACTTTGGTAGTGCTCCATTTCCCACAATAGAAATAGTCAAAACAGCAGCTCTTTTTTTAGCTAACTCGTGCCCTACAACTAATTTGAGCAGGTCCCTCACTCACCATCCTTAAGTAATCAAGGATTGTCCATAAAATCTATGAATTAATCATCTTAGATGAGAGCACTTTCAATGAGTCTGCAATGAAGGGGTCGGTTGTACTTTGACATCAGATTCAAATTCATATGAATATCAGAATAAACGGAATTTTCTTAATTGGTTGGTTTGAAGACTATAACCAAATGATAAATTTGAAGACAAAAATTTGAAGAAATAACGATTTGGTCAAAGTCTGGATCAATAAAGACATTTGTGTTGAAACATTTCTTCTGCTTCTTTGCATAAAAACTATTAAGAATTGAGTGGAGAGAAAAGATGGTCGAAATGTATTGCATTAGATATGTATTAAAGAGACAAAAAAGTGTTAGAGATATGCAAAACAGTCACTCAACAAAAGTGTGACTAAAGTGTGTCTTAGACTTTGCCTCAAAAAAAGATTGACAACACATGAAGAAGATTATTCATATTCAATGGTAAGACATGAGTTGTAAGGAGAGCTGAGAGCCCAATATAGCTTAGAGTTGGCTTTTCGGGTAGAGCCGAGAAAAGATCAGAGCCTATTGAGTCAGAGCTTGTTTTTAGTTATATAGAAACGCGGAAGTCATGAAAAGTCAGAGCCTTTTATTATGGCAATAGTGGTGCACAACATAGCAACTATTGAGCCTACTTTGCATCGGAATACCACACAAATACCAGTTTCTCACTATTATTCTCTATTGTATTACTAGTGAATCACAATTTTTCTTGTTTTTCGGGCTTTTGATATAAATTACAAAATATGTTAGTATGCAATACAAAAATAGCACTCCATTTGGACCACCATTTTTTCTGCACAAACATTTCAATCATAGTTTCTCATTCAATTAATTATTGTCCAAGTATGTCTAATAATAAGCCATACGCCAGAATCAAATAAACAAGCAATTCGTGCCTTTATGCCAAACATAGCAATCAAAACGTCTCAGTTTTGGGCTTTCAATCAAATAAATTCTTTCTCATTGAGAAACAAATGAGCAAAAAATTTACACCAAATACTAAAAACATATAAAATAAAAATATTTCCGAAACACAACAAAATTACATTCAATTTATCAAAGAATTTAAAATTCATAAAAGTGTTGGCTTTTTAGGGGAAACTCCAGTCATGAATGAATACATTAAATACTCAATTCAGAGAAACTCAGGAATATCTCAATTGATTGAAATTTTTAAAAAATTAGTTTCACAGGAATTTTAATGATTCGGGTCATCAAAATCAGAGAAAATTCTCGACATTTGAGGCAACGGTTCAACAAAAAAGGAGGAAAACAATTACTCCTTAGAAGAATAAAAGAGACTCACCCTTAATAGATCCCGAAGAAGTCTGTGGCTGTGCGACTTCCACTTTGGTATAATTAGTACTCCAAGACATTTAACACAATTCACACTAATTTTGCACTTTTAAGGAATATATAAATAAATGATTTTTTGTCGACAAAAACACAAAACAATAACAGAATTCGGATTAAATTAATGGATAAATAATTTGTCCACAGATTTGGGATATCGTGAGGATTGGCCTAAAATTACTGGTAATGCTTGTAATGACACTAATTGTGGTCATTTGTTTTGAACACTTCTTGTGATTGATTTAAGCATTCACTCGATTTGTGTCTTCGGTAGTAAATGGCTGACAGAAGAGATCACTAAACGGTTAATCCGTGACCTCTGGTTTATGTGATCAGATTTGTTGCTATATTTTCATTGACGGCAGTGTTTGCAGTGATTTAACCGATGGTCATATCACTGATGGTAAGGACGACAAGTATGCGAACCACTCAACCAAATGGCGATGAATGGCATCCAAATGACAGTGGAGTAAAACCCTGTCCGATACCACCGATGCTTAAGATTATGATTTGTCCCCTCTTTTTGGCGATGAAATACAACATTAAGTTATATAAAAGACAAACAAATGGTTCACTCAATTCTATAAATACTCTTAAATATTATTAATCGTTAAGTGATATCACATGAAATCATTGTATACTAAGTTTAGATGTTTTTCACAAATCTTAATAATCATAACATTTGTTGACATTTGCTTCAAATCAAAATATCAAGCGATTTGTCGACAGTTGTGGTCAACACATGTCTGGCTTTTGGATGTGACAATCATTGGACTGACCGCTGGTGAGTGAGGACAGAATGAAGACAGAGATGGTGTTACACAATAGAAGGGTTCTATCACTCAGTTGTATGTTTTGGTAGTAAACAGAGAGCACTCACTCGACTGCACTGTAATCAAAGACAAATATAATCGCAGCGAATAACTGTAAAACTGTATAACTGTATGTCTGTCTAATGCAATAACACCTGCTTTGAACGGCAACTAAATTACTTTACTCTGTTGTACACCAGTGCTGTGTTTCCGTATAGCAAGTCGACTGTCGAGAGCATTCAACGCCACCTCTTCATACGTTTGCTTTGGAGCTGTGCTTCGCTTCCTTATAGACCAGTCCATTACAGCACAGGTTGTGTCTGACGAGTGCTTCCATGGAATAGTCAATGGAATTCTGCAGATATTAATGATAATTGTTTGACTGAATTTCGCATCACTTCCAACACATATTCAGCCATTCATTTGAGTCGATACGCATTATAAGTGTTTGAATGATCACAACTAATGAAGAAATTGTTTTTAATTATCATTTTATTGTAATTATTGTTTAATTGTTTAGAAATCGAGTTTTAAATTCAGCCTTAAGTTGAGTCTTAAGTTTTCTTACGAAAGCTTTAATAGTATTTCCCAACTATTTTCTCACACAAATCAGTCAATAATTTACTTATAAATCATTGCATAAAACATATTGACTTTAATCGAAAAATAGATTTTCGAGTATTGAACTATTGATCAGCGCTTATGCTTTGGGGAACGGCTGGGGAACGACTGACTAACGAGTATCTAATGAGAGATCATTGAATATGAATTGTGTGTATAATTAAATGTTAGCCTTTTGTTGACTTATCGCAACTTATCATTAAATAAGAAAATTTTTATCATATCTTTAGAGTTAGAATAATATTATGAATGATATAAAACTCGGAAAGAAAGAGAAGAATACAAATAAATTGTTAGAAAAATTAAATTAGTTTTGGTCCACATTTAATTTAAGAGAATTTACATCAAAACTAATCAATGCTAACACATCATTACCACAGAGAATATTTATTTGTTGAGATATGTTGAGACTAGTTTCTCAATTACTTGTGTTGTTTGCAATAATCAAGGTCCAAAATCAAACTTTTTGTATGCAAAATTATTTTTGGTTATAATTAAAATCTGGTGTTTATTACTCTTTCTATACCCAAACAGCAATTTGCAACATTTCGAAGGACTTATTCTCTCCTTTTAATTTGATAAATATATTTACGCCGAGAGAGAGAGAGAGAGAGAGAGAGAGAGAGAGAGAGAGAGAGAGAGAGAGAGAGAGAGCTGTTTGCATGTATTATTTCTAATTCTTTCATTGAATTAAATTTCATCAGAATTTTATTTATACTTTTTATGTGTATTTTGTTTGAGAGAACAAATTAGAGAAAATTATTTATATTAAAATAATATATCAATAGTTCAATGAAATAGTTTAGCAAACTTTGAGTGCTATTTTCAGTAAATATTTATAGTTAGGAATAAATGTTTTCAAGGAAATCATTGAATAACTATCGGATTGTTTTTGTCGAGAAATCATTCAAATTAATTGATATTTTGATAAAAAATATCATTTCTTTCGGTTGAATAACAATTCATAAGCGAATATGTAATCGAAAAATAAGTTTAGAAGTGAATACTAATGAGTAGTTTTGGATGTAATACTAGTATTGTATTTGACTGTTCGAGTGCTGGTATGTTATTCAAGACAAGGACGACCAATGATAGCAATGGTATGGAACCTGATTGAAGAGTCTCAGGTATGACTTAGTGACCTGCAATCGTAACCACTATTACTCTATTGCTTTTGAGTTTATTGCCGACAATCACAAGAGTTGCCGAACGAGTAGCGCAGTTGAGAGACAACTTGTTTTGCAGTTAGTTAATAGTGTCTCAAGCAATAAGAAGATGCGAGACTGGTACGATCTGGTACAAAAGTTCACATATGAATGGCGAGAAAAGTTCACAACAAGGATCATAACCACTGCTATGCCATACCATTGCTCAGCCTTACCAGCGCTCAACCCAAACGCCAATTACGTGAAAAATACGAATACTATCAGAAAAGTTGCCTCACTATCGCACAAGTGTCGGCTCAGTTCAAACCCATCACCAATAGTAGACGCGTCCGCACCCGGAATGCGGTAGTGCCGGAGTTCTCTTCTCTTTCAGGGATTTTACTTACACTATAAAAGACTACATATAGGCCCCAATTATTCTGTTTTATGGTTGAAAAATCCCTGATTACGCTAAACGGCCAGAACCACAGATATCCAGCATTTGTTGTACTGATATCTTCACTTAATTCAACTGAAATTCATATTTTATGAGAAGAGTTATACACAAACCCAACGGAAGGCAATGAAATACAGCAAAAACACAAGTTTTTCATTCATTTGAATCTAATATAAAAATCAAATAAATTATTTCATTGTTATTGAACTTTGTTTGGACAGAATTCAAGAGTCTACCCATTTGTAAGACGTGCTCTATTTAATAGCTGAGAATAATATGCGAACTTACTATCAATCCGTCTCTCCCTCTACTCTCATCTTATTTTAGTTTTGTTAAACAAAAAGATAATAACTTTTATAAACGTTTAGTAATTTGTGATTAAAGCGAACTTTAAATCATAGAGAGTTAGTGTAAAAAAATGAAGTCATTGTGTGGGAGGAAAGACACAGAATAACTGCAATTTTATTTTTCGACTAATTTATGGCAATTGCGAGCGATTGACACATGAATGTAGGCTTAAAATTGAATCAATTTTTGAGAGTTAATTAAAGACTTTTTCTTAACGAAGCAAAGGGTTTAATCATAGAATTATTGAATGAATGAATACAATAATTGAATTTTTCGGATCAAAATTACATAATTGATTTGAACTTTGAATTTGTTTAAGGCTTTCTTCACATGATTTAACGTTTAAAGTCAACTCAAAATTTGTTCATTTTTCAGGTTTCTCTCAGATTAGTTGTTAAGCATTGAAATTGTTTGGAAATCATCACAAAAATGTTTTCAATTAAAAAAAAAACTAAATTCTATTTGAAATAATCTTATTTGGCATTTATCGCAATGAGAGGCGAGTTGTGAGAGTTGGCGAATCTATGCGGACAGCATGCGGATAGTCCTACAATAATTGCTATATTATATAATTGCAAACCCACTCTTTAGATTTGAACTCAGTCGTGATTTTTCCTTAATGAGAATGCCATGAATCAAATTAACAAATATTAGAAGGTCTGTGCATTTTAGTGCCAATAGTCGAGAAGGCCGTCCAACTTTTTACTCAAGTTTAAGGTAAGATTAAAAGGAGTTGGAAACTGTTGAAACAATTTTGGTTGGTTCGGTGCTCTCACAGATTCTGGGTTTCTAATTCAAATTGCCTTGATCACTCCAGGTTTTCAAAGCCATAATTATTACTTCGGGCCTCACTTCAGGTAATATTACAAATGAAAGCGAAAACGATTCAATCAGAATAACTAATCGAGAATTGATGCACCAAATGACCCAGCTGCAAAAAGTTGAACATAACAACCCTTTATAATTATCTTTTGTTTATCTTCGTCAAATAAGTCAAATAAAAATGAAGATTATTTTTATGGTAAACCCGAAGATTTTTTGCTCAGTAACTGAATTTTCAAAACATTGTATATAAAAGCGATAATACAGCGAACAAATAGTTGAAAGAGTACTTTGGAAATGGGCTGAAAGTCTGACAGTCCTGTTGGAGGCAAAGCGTCGACAAATCGGTTATATAAGAAAATTATCAAAACTTAATGGGAAAGTTGTTTACTTGGATAGGTTTGCATCAGAGAAAAGCGTATGACAAGCATTTGATAAAACAGTATTGAACTATATTTTATGATAAGATAACAACACTATTGAAGTTCTGTACATAACTTTCTCTCTATATTATGATTAGACCAACGATTGTATTCAGTAATTGTTATTTCAATTTTAATCATTTCTAAAGTAAATTGAAGGGACAATGAACTCCAATCATGAGATTCAAGTCTCCATTTGTTAAATGCGAAAATTTAATAATCATTCAATAATTTTCGTACAAATAATACTCTATTATAATATTCAGTCATTGTTTGAATGTTTTATGAATTGTTTGCAAAAATTAAAACATTTTTAGGTCTATAGAACACACCAGAGATTCCTCTATACTTTTATGGTAGGACTGTCTGTTTGCGCCCAGTGTTCATTCGCCTGAGTGTATAATATAAATTAACTATCACAATAATGGGTTGAACAAGGTAAAACATCAAGTTTGCTCTAGGCCATTTTCAACCCTTCGTCCTTCAGGAGTAAATCCTTACAGATATCATTCAATGTTTTTAACGCATTTTAGCACCTTTTACAACCAGAACTTACTTTAGGCTAAATTAGCCCGGATCTATCTGAAATTACACCATTAGTAGAAGTCACACCATTTTATATATATAGTGAATTTTTTACTGATAACTGTTTGTCTAAATAACTATTTTGTATAAATGATTGGATGATTCAAACTTTAAGAAAGAAATAAATATTGATTTCTTTAACTCTTGAGTTAAAACACAAATACTGACACAAATTAATAAATAATCACTCATTCACTCAGTTCTGTGCAATTTTTGTCTTTATTTCTTGTAGTTTATCGCAAAAAATACTGATTATATAATGTATTAGAAATTATTTGGAAATATTTAGAGTGAAACCGAAAGTTTGTTTATTACTCCACATCTGATTTCGAACGAAGCAAATGACAAAATTAAGGGAATCGATCAAAAGAAGTCCATATGCTGTGCGATATTTACCCAGTTGAAGCCAATATTCAATGATAAGATTGAGCCATAATTTTGCTTAATTTAGTCGATGTTTTATTCGAGTCATTTCGAAGGCAATACATTTTACAGTTAATCTTTTCTGGAATCGAAAGGGAACAGACTTTTGTTTTTTATTCGTTATGTAACTGAGGAGTTGTCCATATATGTGAGCAACACCTACAAGACTTACAAAACATGTTCTAATATCAGGTCACTTCAGTCTTTTCACTTTCATCAAAACAAACTCTTTATTCAAACGACATATAATTCTTAAATAAATTTCTTTAACGAATTATATTTTGTATAACTGTTTGGCGAAAGAAAAAAGTTATTATTTTTTTATTACTTTTCTCCAAATCTGATTCGTATTCACAATTTTGGATATAAATTATTAATTTCTTTCTCAACCAAAGGGTGTTTTCCTATTCCTGAACCATAAAAATTAGTATATATTTCAAGAGACATTCAATTAAATAAATGTATTCTACAAATAAATTAGTGGCAAAAATATCCGTCATTTCAGACATAAAATTCTGGTTTTAAGAAATCAATTAAAAGTCCAAAACTTATTTTAGTTTTTATTGATATTTTGCTTTTATTTCTTATGAAAGATATGTCTTTAAATAAACACTGATTGCTATGAAATAATTGTAAGACTCATTTGTGTTGTTGTGATGAGAAATATATGAGCAAATCTATCAACGATTAAATGACTTTAGTTGTTGTGAGCGTCAAATAAACCCAAATACACTTCAGGATAAATAAATACATTTATTTATAACTCTATCCATAATATTATTTAAGCTTAAATTTTTGTTCCAGTCTTCTTCCCCTCCCTGTGGTGTCGACTTTTATTTCGAATTCATTTGATTTTATTGTTTTATTATTTTTATACCAAACCTCTCTTATTTTTTCGTCTTAAAAAATATACTTAAAAGAGACAAAAATAAAACTCAATTCAAATTTCAGTTATAATTCTGGTTTCAATATATAAATGACAAGTTTTATTGCAAGATTGCCACTGAAATGGCCCTGGAGTGGAGTCAGTGAGTGGAGCAGAACTCAAATTATTCCATTATTGTTCATAAACATTAATGCCTTCATTATTACAGGTTTGATAGCAACCAAAAGAAAAATATTTTGGGATTTTCTCAAAAGTTTAAAGATAATCATTATATCATTAAATTGATCTGTTATTTGACAATAAAAACAAGTAAAACGACCACAACAAATTTAAATTCCTTTCGAGCCATAAAACTATATTTTATGTAAACTTAGTCTTAGACATCGATTGTTTGGGTATTTTCTGAAATAAGTTCCATCACTTACTTTCACTTTCACTAATTCCAATTAATTTTATTTTCCAAAAGAGTCTTATCTTAAGAGCAATCCTTTTATTCGATAACTTTTTTTTTATTAATGTCTTTTCGACAATAAGACGGATATTCAAGTTATTCATTTGCAACATAAGCAGTAAATAGAGCTAGGATAGTTCAAACGTTTAATCTCTTCCAAAATTGAGTCTAATTTAATAATCGATTTCTGCAATGAATACTTAGTGGCCATAGTTTTTATTCTTGGTTATCTGATACTGTTACAAGTTTATTTGTGAACTCATATATTGAATGAGGATCGGTTAATAGTAAGTGAAGGCATCAGTTGTGCTGAGCTCTTGCTATTCAATAATGGATGGATCAGATGAGAACAGTTAGTGGCCGACCACTGCATTACTGGCTCTGCACTAACTGCAAAGTCACTGACCCTTTCTCTCAACAAATCAATATTTTTTTATTCCGAATCTAATAAAACTTTTTTGCACAGAATATGTTTAATAGTTTCAAATTAATATATTTATTCCTTTTTGAGGAAAATTTCATTTCAGAAATGAAATAATTTTTAGTGAAAGCATTTTATATTAATTTTTCCTGCAATCAGAATAAGTAAAGAATACAAATACCGTATTATTTGCATCAAATGAATGTGAGTTCAATGAGATTTAAGTCAAAGACTAACTTTAATTGCATTCGATATCATTGGACACTGAA
>JAQGAR010000808.1:0-12019 GCA_034697865.1 Oribatida sp.
TCTCTCTCTCTCTCTCTCTCTCTCTCTCTCTCTCCCTCTCTCTCTCTCTCTCTCTCTCTCAAAAAAAACAAAAATATTTTTTGAATAAACAGAATATTAGTTAAAATTTAATGAATTACTTGAAATGTTGTTCAGAATAATCCATATTTAATTGCTTGATGAAAAATATTCCATTGAAAAATATTCTTGGAAAATGTTTGGTTCTTGCACAAACGCGCGAATATTTAGTTGCATCAATGCAAACTAATTGATTATTTAGCAATGATTAAACTTTTTGCAGGAGAATTGAACTTTACAAACAAATCAAAATAAACAAGCTTGGCAAACTGTGTTGCAGGTAGAGGTTGTTAATAGCAGATTTGTGCACGATTGTTTATCTGGATTGATGAATTTAGACTGGGAGGTGACTCCTCGCGCAATGCTTACACAATAACTTATTTTGCGACTAAAGATGAGCCAAATGTCGGTTTTATTTCTTGGATGTGGTTTAAAGTGAGTATAGTTTCCAATACACTGTATATAACGTATATATATGCACTGGTGTACGACATATACGACTCATATGTATGAGTGGATCGTATATATGGAGAGCTGCAGCGTATATATGCTGTGCATATTCTAAAGTATACTCTCTTTAAACCACATCAAAAGCATCGCGTAAAGCGTTATGGAAAGACCACATCAAAGGAATAAATGCCGACATTTGTTCACATGACACAAAGAGGCTCTGGTGTTATGCCTCGTCTTTGATCTCTGCCGACTCTGGCACGCTCGAGCTCAATAGCGGCACTTGCCTTTGATCTGTGCCGACACACACACTCTTACATTTACACATTACTAGAGCCTAAGCACTGGTAGGCAAAGAAATCACTGCATTTATGCGTTCAGAATATGTATGTATTTCTCATGTATTCCTCAATCGTTAACGCAATGCATAAGTGAATGGATTCGACGCATTAGACCAGAGCTCAGAGGAGAGAGCCGTCAGATCTACTGACAGTCACAAGAAATCACAATTATTTATATGTATATGTATAAATCTATGTATGTATATATATGAATGTATATATATATATATATATATATTTGTTGGTTTCAAATGTGACACAAGTAGCACAAATAATTTATTACTCGAGCAGTTTTTTTCGCTAGGATTTCACTTTTGACTCTAACCATAGCCCAGAATAGCACTTATCGATTCCCACTTTGATATCTCCGATAAGTGTTCATCTATTAACTAGATAAATTATTTTATCGTGAAAATTACTCTGATATCTTCTAATTTTTTTGCTACAGATTTTTATCGACAAAACTATTTTAAGAGAAAATATTTTTATGTCTTATTGTTCTTAAAAGAAAAAGATTTTTGCAATTTTCTGATGGATTAATAGATCATCCAATAGGAAAGTCTTACCATATCTATAATTCTGATAAATTCAACTCTGCTTTCATACAGGGGTCACCAAGGTTGTGACCAATTTTCGCAAAATTGCACCTGAATCAAGAAAAATCACCAGCAATTTTTGATGTTTTATTAGGAATATTTATTTAAAAATATCCTTGCAACCCACTTAGCTCAAGCGCAAAAAACCTAAATCCTCTTGAGATTGGTGTGCTTGGTAAGCCCTGCTCTTATGCCTGGCATTAAATTTTCAAGAATAAAACATTGCCTATAAATAACCGCCAAATTCGACGTCTTTTAGTGGAAAATTGCTAATTTTAGACTTGCTCAGTTTCAATTTAATCTAAACTCAATTTAATAGTAATTTTTGGTAAAATATTAGCGCAAAATAACAGTGATTTAAAATCAATTGCTTATAAACTCCGGGCTATAGTCGGCGCAAATCTTACCATAATTTGAATTTTAAATCAAT
Organism: Oribatida sp.; assembly: GCA_034697865.1. Classification (NCBI taxonomy): domain Eukaryota; kingdom Metazoa; phylum Arthropoda; class Arachnida; order Sarcoptiformes; species Oribatida sp. The sequence continues at coordinate 1,875 of JAQGAR010000808.1, forward strand.
TCTGAAAAACTCTAAATTAAACATTCATTTTAATAGATGTTTCCGTCAATGGATTTAATGATAGATCATTTCAAACATTTTCTAAAAATCTTAATAATATTATGTATATTAAGCAGGGATCAGCAAGGGGGAACTGCAAACAAGGGAAGGATCTTAGGGAAACAGAGGGCGTGTTAGCTCATGGGAATAGGTGTGGGGTGAATTGTTTGAGAAATTTCCCATTTTTTCTAAAAATTGTTTTCCTTGATTTTTGACTAGTTATCGAGCTCAACTGAATTTTTTGGAAAATCCTCCTTGGTGATCACTGCTATTAAGATATTTTTATGCAATAATTATGATAATTAAATAATTATTTTCAAGATCAATTTTATTATTCAATCAATTTAGTTATTTTAATATTAAAAATCATATATTAACCAGTCTTATGACCATGGAACCATAGAGCTTGGTGATATCAGCTTGTAAACGACACATTAAATAAGAGGGATTTTACCTGCTCACTTAAAAAAGCATTTGAAATATAGAAAACAGGTAAATCAAATTGGTAAATATTTTCAAACACAAAATTATAAACAAACTAAAATAAAATAAACAAGTGCCAAAATAGAAAACCTGAAGTTTGACTTTCACTGGAAAAACATAAACTTGATACATTAAGGATTTAGAAGCGGACCCATTAGACTGACCTTCATTAGACTTGCAGTAGATTTTACTGCATTAATGTACTTGCAATTTATTTAATGAAGTTTACAGTTTAGCGCTTTTAAACTTTACAAGGTACCGTGTTAATAGTGAATTTTATAATTGCCAAAAGTAAATTGATCAATTTATTTGCTACAATAAAGTTTTATTGCATATTCTCAGTGGCATTGCCAATGAACAAGAATCAATTTGTGTGACAATTCACCGTGATTCCAGTCGACTGGGGAAAGTCTAGAGTCTATTATTATATTCTAATTAGTGAGGGTGCGATCAAAAGCGTAGGCCGACTCCAAACGAGATAACAAGTGGAACAGCATTTGTCGCCTTTGATCACCACTTTGTAGAGGACAGCCGTCTTCTGCGTTTGACTCCATCTTAGCCACAGCACAGCCATTTGTCGGCGGTTTGTCGACCACCCAATGGCCGAGCAATGAGTAGATCACATCACCTGTGCTGCACAGCCACCACTGGTAAGCGCACAGCACGAGACCCGGCGCCTTTTGTGCTCACACAGAATAATAATAATAATAATATTGTTGAAAAACTCTGTTTAATAACTTAATTGATGTTCTTTTGTGTCGGAAGAATGGCTTTTGTTGTCAAACAATGGATTATTTGCCAACTGTTTGATTATTTTGACAATTGTGGGAATTCTAGTCTAACATTGTTCTTAAGCTCATTTTCTTAAAACTGGCTTGTTCAAATACAGGTGAGACCGATAATGCGGAATGCGGAAACCTTGAAAGGGTACGGAAATTAAGCCACCTTGATTGAACATTGATTGCTGGTTATAATGATAAACATTATTAGAAATAGTCTTTCCTCTCCTATAGGTGTGCTCAGCACCGCTCCAAAAAGAATCCCTTCTTTTTGATAATATCACCGTTCCAGGTAAATTCATACTCGGATATGAACTTGTAAATCTTTCTATTCGCGTGAATTTTGAGCCAGCAACACACTCGAGGACAGTGTACTCATATAATGTGATAAAAAGGACTGAAAGCTCTTTGAAATATGATTTTCAGTTTAATTGATCTTGCAAGTTGCATCTTAACTTACCAATTGACCTACCTAGAAAAGTTAGAACAGTTATTCAAAATATTCATATTAGTAACATGCTTATTTATGCTACTGATTTTACAAGCTGATTTTGGCTTCTGAAGAGAAGTTTTAATTTGTTAATTATTAATTGTTAATTTGTTCCTAGTGAATAGGTTCAATTTGATGTTATTTTTCTTGTGAGCATGTAAAGAAACAAATTGGATGATCAAGATTAAAAGAAAGCTAATTTGAAATTTAATCTTGGTCAAGTTAACAAAATCTAAGATTAGAAAATCAGATTTCGAGATTTTAATTAAATAATTTTGATAAAAATAAAATTGCAAGATTAGTTCCAGTTTTATTTATTGTTAATTGGTGATATTATAAATCAATTGGTACATAAAATTTGAGATTTCTTTGAATAATTAAAAAAAGGGATGGCCAAGCTCCTGGCTATCCCTGAATCAAAATAATTGTGTTAAGCTTTCAATAGTGTGTCCGAGCCATAAGCCGATTGCAAGAGCCAACACGTGGAACAGCATTTGCCCTTCACCTCGACCTTTGAGAAGACGCTTGTCCAGAGGTTGACCCCTTGTTTGCAACAGCCATAGAGAGGGTCGTCTACCACCCAATGGCCATAATAGATGATTGTATCGCCAGCACATTCGGTGTTGGTAATGATTGACCTGCTCCAGTAGGACTCAGAACCTGGTAGATTAATTAAGTTAGTGAGCATGATCATTTAGAGACTTAATTAGTAATTCTTCACCTTGATTGAAATGAGAAATCCTGCGATAGTAATTGACATTGAGGGTTTCCTTCCTCTCACTGTTGGGCTCCTTTCCTTCGAAAATGGCGTCGAAAATGTTCTCGGTACCATTTTTGGTGACCAAGACTCCATTGCAGGTCACGTTATAGGAATAGATATCGGCGATTGTTTCCAGTCTTTTGATCTTGCTGTCAGGACTACAAACCAGGACAGTATTCTCGGTTACTTTCAGCTCTCTTATTGGAGTGAAGGCTTATAGAAAATAAACAAGGCCAATTTAATAAAATTTGTTTATCTAGGTATTTCAATTAGTAACTTACCAACTGAGTCAACGTCCGGAAGACCTAAAAAATGAACAAGATTAATTTTGAAGCCAATAGATTTAAAATGATAGTTTACTTACATCTGCACTTTTCTTTGCAAACATGGTTTTGAGGCTTGCCATGGTGTTCTTCCCATGGCTTTCCGTGGTGTTCCCAATCAGTCTCGGGCTCTGGTTCATGAGGCTTTATCTTGAGACGGCGTACCGCCTCTCCCCGTACCTGCATTTGGTTTGCTTTCTCAGCCCTCACCACAGCTATAAAGTTTATCGATAAGATCAGAATCAAAACCTTCATTGTGACTATTTTTGATTGTGATCGAGCTATATTAGTCAAATTTATCAACCAAAAAGATCAAACCAAGAGAACAGTCCTTATATACCTTGCCATTGAAATATTAGCTTGCAATAAACAAGGCCATTAATATTTGAAATCTGAATTTGTTTTATAACAAACAATTTGAACGTCAATTAATGAACTGTCAATAACTAGATTGTTTTGGTTTCTTCGAATAGATAATTATCTTGTTTGAATTCTCAATAAATAACTTTCGTAGATAAGCATGGTATTTAGGTTATTTTAATTGCTGTTGTCGTTAAACGTTTTAACGTTCACTGATAGAAGACTAATAAAAATGATTGACGAATATAATGAATGGTTTTGATAGATAACTTTTGCCAAAACTCACGTATTTTAATTGAGAAAGAGTTTCAACTTAAATAAACACGATAATCATCACTCAACATGTTAATTGCTCTAGATTAGACATCACCAAGGCGAGTTAGACGAAAATCTCGAGAGTCCCGAAATTTTTGTACTCATATTACTATATGACTGCCGGGAAAGACCTGGATACATTGAGCTCCACAAAGAGATCATTTCCCCTATCCTGACAACCTAGGGCAGAGGAGCTTGGTGATGTGTGAATAAGAATATTTCATTTTTCATGCTCTAGCTTTCTTCATTATTTCATTTATTAAATTATTTCAGAGTTTATTTAAAGTTATCTTGAATAATCTAGATTAGCAATTAGCAAGAACATTTTTATTCAAACTTTAAACCTTTAAAACAATTTAGTCGAAAATCTCAAATTTTATTCTTGGTCACTTAGGAATTGAATTATAATAAAATGTTTTAAATATTGATTAAATATGAATATAATATATTTGTTTGATTAATCTTGCTAAATTATATTAAATAAAGAATTAATCATGTTTAGAAGTTTTTAAGCGGGGTGTCATATTCATCAGTTGCAGCCAGGAGTCGACAGACAGTGCAGCAGTTGCCGCCTCTTATCTCAAGTTTATAATAGACTGCAGTGGACTTCATAACGCCACCGGTACAACAGCCTTCATTCGGGTCATCTGCTATCCAAACGGAATAGCTGGACAGTTGTCCCCCATCACAAATGCAATCTTTGAGCTCTGCGTTCTCGCTAAATGACTCACTTGCTGAAATTTTAATCATGGAGATTTTATTAGCAAGTTATATAAATGTTGATTCAAACAAATTACCCATGTTATAACTGGCGGTATATCTATAAAGGGATGACTTCAAAGGCACTATTGTCTCTTTATTGTGTTTATCGATGATAACGGCATGGTAGACAGTGCCCGGGTTCTTTTCAACGCCAGACAACACTCCATTGCAAGTGGCATTGTATTTGAGGTGATTGTTCTGGATTATAACTTTTTTGATTCGGTTCCCAGGGCTCGGATCACAGACTAGTTCAACCTTTTCCACCACACTTTTAATGCTGATTGGACTGAATGCTAGATCATTTTAAAATATTAATAGTTAATAGCTTGTACAATTAAAATATTGGGTGGAAAGGCACTTACCAACACTTCCAGTTTTGGGTGGTTTACCTGCAAAAGCAATCTTGTTAAAATAAAAGTTTAAAGTTTATTATTTTTAAAATTACCCCGACAGCTTTCAGGACAGTTGTCATGTTTTGAATCGGGGTGGAAAGGGTAACGGATCGGGCCATGCCATGGAGAATCATTATCTGGCTGATCCCCTTGCTCAGGATCTAATATGACTTCAGTGTCTTGCCATTTGTGAGGTCTTCCACAAATTGGTAAGTCTGAACAATAGACCAAACTCTGAAGAGTGATCAAGGCTATAAATACTGGGAAAACCATTTCGATGACAATTGTTATCTAATGTTAGCCCCGAAGCACTTCATTAATATGAAAATCAGATGAAATATTCGTCGCTTTTTATAACTTTTGATTAATGGAAAAGACGTGAAAATTGCCTCAAAACTCATTAATTAAATGAAAACAAATTTTTTGAATCGATATAATGTTTAATAAAAACTTTTATTTTGTAATTAGTTTTAGAAAATTCGATACTATTTTCATTCTAAACATTAGATCTATAGATAAACTAGCAATTTGTGTGAAAACTACTTTACTCCAATTAAAATCAAGTAAAGTAAAATCAACTAAAACATTTTATTTTTCTAAAAAATTCAATATATATAATTAAACCATTTGAAGCACCTAGATTGCTCTTTAAGATATTTAAAATTGTCTTCTTGAAATTCCCTAGAAAAATATCGCATCACCCTTGGTGATTGTTATTTGTAAATTGTTAAATTGTTCAAGGGTTAAAATATAGGATGATATCATAAGATAATGAAATATGCAATTAGCATAAAAAATTAAACAAGATTTTCCTTAATTATCTTAAGTTAACAAAAATAAAACAAGGGCTCGTTTTACAATTGACCTTGGTCTTTCTATTTTAAACAAATTATGCGAATTCAAGTCTCAATGAAAGTAATGATGTTTTACTCAAACCTCTCACACATTAATCGGGTATTCATTTGATTTAAAACTAGTTTTGAGCGAAGTTTGCAATTATTAAATCAATAATTGAATTAATGTAAAGTTGAATTAATCAAGCTAACTTCAAAAATGAGGGAAGAATTTGAAATGAAGGAAAGGCGTTCGTTTAAATCTATGCAAAGGAACTACGAATTACTGCCAAAGAAGACCAAGATTAGACTTTGGATTAAAATTTTAATCGTGATACTTTGTGTGAGTGGACTCGTCTATCAAGTCTACAGACTATTCTATCAATATTATGAGGGAAAGACCGTGATCAGCACAAATTTCGAAGCAACAGAGCACCATTCAATACCGGCCATCACAATATGTTTTCCTGGATTATTCTCAATGAAACTCTTGGCTGAAAAATACCCGAAACAACTGAAGCAAAACTACACAGACTATCAAAATATGGTAAAAAATGCGACCGAAGATAAATACAAAACTGAGAATTTCATCGAACTCTTGGAAGATATTTATGAGAATTTTACCTTGTTTGCCGAAAAAATCAATTTAAGCTTGGATGATTTGTTTAAGTTGAGTATTCCTTTCAAAGATGAAGACAAAATCAATTATCTTATTAACGGAAACTTCACTGGAATCAAAAATTTCAAAGTTCAGAAAAATAAAAAACACTGGCCTTTGAAGGCGTGGAAAGCCATCAAAAGGAAGTTCCGTAAGAAGGGCTATAAAAGTTACACCAGAATGCGAACCTACAACTTTTCCGACAGTTCCCCAATTGAATCAATGGACGGTTATAGGGAACGGAAGTGCTTTACATTCTTCAGCCGTTTGAACAAAACCTGGAGAGATATTGAGATGGACCTAGATAGAATGAAAATATACACCACTGGGGAAGAGTTCAAAGATCACATACCGATAAGTGTTGTGAATAAACATGGCTTTGAATTATCGATGCACTCACCCGACACTATGCCACAAACCTGGAGTGAAAGCTCCTTTTTAACTATTGAGGGTGGACATGAGGTGCTGATCACCTACAACCGTATGAAAACAATCCTGACCAAGGCCAAATATCTTACAAATTGCAGAGTTTATAATTTGGATGACAACCAGTTCTATAGACTGCGCTCCGATTGTCTCAATCATTGCGTTCACAAACAAACACAAAAATGCGGACACTTTTTGACGGATGTCTTCAATGAAAAGCAAGAAAGAACTCTATATACGGACGACCGACTTTGGAACCGCCTAACCTTTCCCATGAGTAGTAATTTGAAAGTGGATGATTTTTACTTGAGTCACATCACGGAAAAATTGGAAAATTCAACCTCGGCCAAGAGAAATTATGAAGATTGTATATCAAGAGCCAGGGAAGAGTGGGAACCCCAGTGTTTGATTGAATGTGGGCCCGAATGTGTTACACGTTATTATAATTATGATATAAAAAAGTCCAAGCTCGATTCTCACTTTGATAGAACAACTATCAGAATAACTCACAACCACTTACCCGACCAAATCACTAAACACATCCCTGAATTGACATTCACTGCATTTACTGGTAATTTCGGGGGACTTTTGGGTATGTGGATGGGTCTCTCGGCATTGGCTATTCTCAAAAATATTCTTAACCTTGTTTGAATAATGTTAGCATGATAAATGTTAGAAGAATTTAGTGCTTGGATATATATGAACTGTGGCATTTTCTATAAGATTTAAACATGAACATTTGTTTGTCATAATGTTAAATATCATGATTTTTTAAGTTATCAATGCAAAATGATTGAATCATGGTAAGAAATAAATAAATTACTTCTTTATTAGTTAAATTATTCATTGTTAATTACATGAAGCAACTAGATTACATCATTTGCAATCATTTTCTTCAGTTCCGTTTTATTGATTTTATTCATTTGAGTCAAAGGAAAACTGTCCATAATTTTGAGGCCTCCCCTCAGCTTCTTGTATAGATTGACTCGTGTGTCAGCATATTCAATGATTGTTTGCTCGGTAACAGTCGATCCTTTGATAGGTCACTAACTCTGACTTGTCCTCCAATTACCAAATTACCCAAAACCGACTGAAGGACCCGGTAAAGTATCAACTGTACTTAAGTTTTAACATTAATTAATAATTATATAAAAGCCAGTGCTGCCCACGGTACCCGACCTCAGGGGTTATCTCTCAGAAAATTTTTCAGGGTGTGGTATAAGGGTGGAATTTTGAAAATTGTTCTAGAAAAAAACACGGGTGAGGGGAGCCTTCGTGTTTTTTTCTCAAAAAATTTTTGTTCTCAAGAGGGTGCTGGCTGAAAAAAATAGACCCAATTTTATCAAAATTTTCAGGGGATATTTTTCCCAATTTTCCATTTAAGGTGGTATTAAAAAAGACAAATATTCAGGCTGGTATCTTGCCCTATACCCCCTTGGGCACCAGTGATAAAAGCCATGTTCTATTTTCATTTATTATCCTTTGATCCATTTATTAATTTCCTTTCTAATGAAGGAAAATTATGATTTTGTATCATATGATTTATTTCAGGTCCCTCGCCACGCAGTGAGGGAGTTTCCGAAATTTTTTGAGTGAGTGAGGGTGGTTTTTGACTGACACCTTTGGGTAACCCTGACTAATATTTCCAGGTTTATCATGAGGATTTTAATAAACGAGAGACCAGAGATCCAATCAAATGAAACTCTATAACTTTGTCATTGAATGTCCTATTTTATAAAAAAGCAAGGTTAAAATTACTTATTTAAATATAATTTTTTTGAATACAATATGAATTTTATACAATTAAATAAAATTTTAATAATTTTTAAAATAATTAAAACGGATTTTTTTTTGAATGGCTGAATTTTTAAACACTTCCATTACCTCCAAAGTCGAGGCATTCATTAAACAACATCTCAACGACAGGAATGACGATCCGTTTATGGTGTTTAATGTCGAAGAGATTATTCAAAGGCATCACAAATGGTTAGAACTGATGCCTCGAGTGGTTCCTCACTATGCGATTAAAGCTAATCCGTTACCACTTTTATTGGACATAATGGTTGGCCTGGGCCTCAAATTTGACTGCGCGAGTCAGGTATGAACTAAAACATTTCATTTTAAAAATAGATTATTTAATTATATTATTTCTAAGCACGAAGTGCAAGATATTTTGGGGAGAGGCGCAAAACCCAACGATATAATAGTTGCGAATCCAACGATGTCAGAGACATTTATCAGATATTCAAAGAACAATGGAATCGATTTGTTGGTTGTGGACAGCGTCAATCAATTGGTCAAGATTAAACCAATATTTCCTTCCGCAAGAATTGTTGTTCGTATTGAAGTCGATGAGAGGTATTCCGGCAGTGGTTTCGGAATAAAGTTTGGCGCAAAGTTGAAGGTTGTCGAGGACATTCTAAAAGCAGCCAAAGATATGAAAATGAATGTAATGGGAGTCTCTTTCCACGTGGGAACTGGAATTCAGAGCAGTCAAGCTTATTCTGAGGCCCTAAAACGTTCTAGACAAGTATTTGATATGGCAAAAGGAATGGGGTTTTCGATGTGTTTATTAGATATTGGTGGAGGCTTTCCAGGCAGTAGCATCTTATCTTTTCCAAAAGTTGTCCCTCATGTGGACGACTTTGGAGAAATTGCTCAGGACATTAACCGGACCTTGTATCAGCTCTTTCCTGATCCACATTTGACTATTGTTGCAGAACCGGGTCGTTATTATTGCGAAACGGCGTTCACTTTAGTGACGAAAGTCATATCCAAGAGAGTGATCGAAAACAATGGCGGCGACACATTTATGTATTACTTGAATGATGGGATTACCCAATCTTTTCTCGTTGATAGTTTGCTTAAAAGAATTGCCTTGCCACTACCATTTCTAAGCAAAAAAAATTTGCACTTGCGAAATTTAAGGATCAGTACTATTTGGGGGCCTACATTGACCAGTGGGGATGTCATCAAACAGGAATTCCAATTTCCCGAAATGAATGTTAGGGAGTGGATACTGTTTGCAGATATGGGCGCGTATTCAGTGATTTACGCCAAACTTGGTTTCAATGGCTTTCCCTCTAAAACGATTAGAATATTATTATCGGAGTGGGCTAAAGATATTTTAATGAAGACTGACAAATGGCCTACAATCAACCAAGGTTATGGCCTCGCAAATGAGTTTGAAGAGGAAAAGGCCTAATCTGTACTTTATCATTTTTACATGTTTATTCTATCAATTTACAGTACATATTCGAAGTAAGCAAACGTCGGGGGGGATGGAAAAACCCTTGCTTATAGTGAATTTTGCTTAAAGTGAATCGATGGTCAAAATGATTTAAACTCTCAGAATTAATGGTTATCATTGATAATACGTTTAATCGACAATAATTTTACTTGAAATACATATCAATATTCGTTTGCTTTAAATTTTTTGAAATTTGAAATAAATTGTTTTCGATTTTATCTATCATTTGTAAACTTGAGTCGTAAACTTAATTTTGGTCGACATATTAAAACAAT
>JAQGAR010000809.1:0-12015 GCA_034697865.1 Oribatida sp.
TTTCACTATTTGTCTGCAATTCTTCATCTTTTTGATGAAGTTTTTGTTTGTCACTCATCTCCTGTTCTTTAAGGGCCGCCTGTTTTAGTATAGAAGCCACAGTTGGTGGATGCGACCGATTAGTTCGATTATATTCTCTACGTCTTCGGCTTCTCGAAGGTTTACCCATTTCTGACATACAAGTTCTTTGAGGCAAAGAAATAGCGTTTGCGATACTAATTGTATTCTGGAAAGGATTAGACAGAGCTCTCAGACCCGCAGCGGTAGCGATATGTGGAAAGACTGCTGTTTGTGGAGCCATCGCATGATTTATGACAACCGGATGTTCGTGTGATGACATTAATTGAGGTATGATAAGAGTGGTGGCCGGCACCGACACATCTGATGACGGATTTTGTTGGAGAACAGTCACAGTATTAGCGGTTATTTGAGTCAATGGCACAGAATTAATAAACTGAAGGACTTGAGGAGCACCTGAAGTATTGGTTTGATTAATGATTTGCGGTGCGATTCCAACGGCTGGGATCACATCATTCACTGAAGTGGTGACAGTCGTCACATTAGGAACAGAGAGGGGAGGCATTGGAGGATTGGCCGGAAGTATCGATATATTGTTTTGTGAACAGTGAGGACTGTTCTGAGATGTCTGTATACTTGAGTGATATGTCGGGTTCAGAGTTATAGTGTTCGTCGATAAAGGATTGGCGAAAGAAATGGCACCGCTATTGGCGTTCGCAGTGGGAAGTGGTATATAAGATGGTATTGTCGTAAGACTTGAATTACAAACATTATCTGAAGAATGGAAAGCAGGACTGTAGTGGTTAAATGCCTCTGTACTGAATGCCTGCGGATGTGTTGATTGAATTAGATTTACGTTTGAGTTCTCATAAGAAATCATTTGTCCGTAATTTGGAGCGTTTTGTGGCGTCAGATATATTGAGGTCTTGTTATCATTCGGTTGGACTGAGATTTGTGTTGAATCGCACGCAGAAAAAGAATAGACTCCACTATTTCCGTTCTGGTCGTAGAGACAGAAGGAATTTGCTGATTCTCTGAGGCCATCGCTTCCCATTGGCACCGAATATTGACTCCTCGCGTCACAATTATGCGTCTGTTGGACATAATGTTGGCCTCCGATTACTGTTTGACTTTGGGTTGAATTTTGTAATCGATTAATACTTTGCGGCAAAAGGTGCGGACAATTGTAAGAAAGGCTATTTAGAAACGTTTGAGTCAACTGTTGATCTGATTTATTCAATTTGTCGTTCGGCTGAATGACTGAAACCGAATCGTTGGCTGACTTACTGACCGACTCATGAGTTATGTCTGAATTAAGATTCGTGACATTCGAAGGATTGAAGGAATCGTTAGTTTGTGCGAAACGGTTTCCCTCTTTTTGGAAGTGCTTCAAATCGTCGCTTACATTGAGACCGGTTTCTGCTTCTGACCGATGTTTGTGGACAAGTCGTGTCTGGTTTTGCTGTTCGGCAATCAGTTGTTGTGTTTGAAGAGAGTGCTCCCTATAAGTGGCCAAAGCTATGATCTTTCGCTTATGATTGCATAACTCGTTTTGATTATTATTTTTGGCCACTTCTATGTCGTATGGTTTGGAAGCCACCGAAGGGTCGAAACAGAATGTCTTCGAGATATGAAGAGGACATTCGAGGCCGCACTTACAGGTGCCCTCAGATTCTAAATATTTGGACAATTCGTCGAACGATCGAAGACATGAATTGGTTGGAGTGTAGTAAACAATTCGGTGGTCAATAAGCTCTCGTTTCCAACCAAATGGAATTTTAACGAATGGCGGATCAGATGCCACCGAAGGCACGCATTTGGATGACATCGAATTAGTTCTGATGGCCTGAATCTGGGAATTGACACAACTGTTGCCATAACTGCTAATATCAATACCGATATCCGAACAGTTGAGTGTCGACAGCGTCTGAAGAGCTGGAAGTGTAGTGAATGCTATTTCATTGCCATAATTGTGATAATTATTATAATTATTTGCCAATAAACTGATATTTGTTGTCCTGATGTCAGTGTTGGGGCCGTTGGGGTTCGAAGCACTCGATTGGACGCAAGCGCTCATAATTTAGACCACATTTCTCTTCAGTTAAATCAAATCAAACCTTTAATTCGTTGATTGGTTTGAATTTAAAATACGGAAGAATCAAATTATTTATTAAATTTTGAATTAATTTAACATTAATCGAAGTAAATGATTATTATTTGTTTAATATTAATTAAATTTCATTTAATATCATTTAATAATCATTTTTTACTAAAATTTTAATTGATTTAAAGCTGTAATTAATTATAAATATTTGTATTGCGTTTCACTCACAGATAATAATAATAATAATGTATTACATAATAAGCGTCAGTAATATTGAGGCCATTCTTTGCACTGTTTTGTTGTACAACAGATAGAGATTAGTGTTTAGCGCGAATCCAATCATACATCGAATATAAGCTTTCAATTCACACAACTCTTACCCCGTTTCACATAATATCCGATTTACATATTTATCAATCACTTTATTATAACGACATTTATGGATCTCATAGATATCACAATCGAACATCGAAACAAACATACAGGTTAACTCACCTATTTATTATATTTTCAAACTTCACCTTTCACTATATTCTTAGTTTATTTCTTGAAAAAATATTTACAAATAATTAAAAGTCAAATAAATTATTGATTGAATTTGATATTAGATTTTGATAACTCAATGAATTGCAAATGTATTGAAACTATGTTTCAATGTTTGTGTATCGAAATCGATGTTTCAATGAATACGTGTACACAACTGCTAACCATTGAGTCACTCACTATTGAAGTGAACATACATTTCAATTAATTTACACATTAGTTAGCATTTAATTGGAATTAATCGAAGACATGGATCAAGTAATGTCATTCGTAGAGCCCGGACGACAGTTCGCCAAAGACTCGATCCGTTTGGTTAAGAGGTGTACAAAACCCGACAGAAAAGGTTTAAATTTAAACGATTTTGAGTTGTTTTTACTGATTTGGTTTGTGTAGAGTTTCAGAAGATAGCGATGGCCACAGCCATTGGATTCGCTATCATGGGATTCATCGGATTCTTCGTCAAACTGATTCACATCCCAATAAACAACATTATAGTGTAAGCATCTCTCACTTGCACTCAATTAACAAATTTAATTAATCTATAATTTGTTTCAGTGGTTCGTAACGACATTCACATTCATTAATGGATTTATTAGTTTTCGATTTCAAAGAATTCCTTATTTTCAAAATAAAACTTTTTCGTTGAATTGTTTTCCAATTGATTGACAATAAAATGATGTTTTGATTAGAAGTCCGAAAATTGAAACAATTTTTTATTTATTCGACAAATTATTAAATAAAAGAATAGAAAAATAGGATTTAAATTTTGTTAACAATTTTACTAAAATAAAGAAAGAATTTCTCGAAATATAATCGACTAAATTATCACTTTTTCTTCTTTTTGGTAATGGTTTCCAAGTATTTATTGGTTTGATTCCAATAGTAATGTATTTGTCCGACGAGAAGAAAGTTGGCGACAGAGGCGGCCGCAAAAGTCATGATAACCAATTGGTCGCCCGTTTCCTGAATCGATGTGAATATTCGGGCGAAAGCACCCAAAAACATGAGCCACGCAGTAATGGCCGACAACTGTCCAGTGTTTCCATTGCGATAATTAGTGAAGGCCTGAAACAGTTTGCCAGAGATGGCCAGCGGGAGGTTAATGGCCTGCAATGACCACAACACTGAAAGCGGAGTCAATCCACTCATCAATAGGTAAGTGACAGATGAGTACATTATTAAGAAAGAGAGGGCCGACCACTGACTGCGCTGATAGTTGAGAACCAAAAATGCAATTCCAGTGGTGACCAGCATTAAGAATAGGCATTCGCCCCAAGAACTGAATGGAAACCTATTAGCGTAGGCGTAGGCGGCAGAGAATGTCATCGCGATCAGTTCGAGCACAACCGCAATAAAACTGATTCCTTGACCGCTGCGGGCGTTCCATATCTTTAGCAATTGAGGTAACTTTACGAGAGTGGATCCGGCAATTATCCCGTAACCCGTACTCTTAGAGACCATTGCAGTCAAACATGGTTTCGTAACCGTCAGTTCCGATATTATTTGGTGACAGCATTTCTTCGGATACAGAAGTGAACACAACTCCACTACTTTTCTTTCAATTGAAGGCATTCTTCAACAAATTGTTTAACAAATTATTCCAAAGATATTTAAGTAATTTTAGTCAAAGACTAATAAAAGACTCGTTAATTGGATTCGTTGTTCGATTAACCGAAACCCTTTATCAATAAAATCTCAACTAATGTAACAAAATGTACTGATAATAGTACCAGGATAAATCTTATTGAAATAATAGATATCCACAAAATTCTACAGTGGTTTCAATAATTTACTTTATCGTGAATTTAATTTCAGTATATGTTAGGGATGTGCGCAGATATAACCGTAAATTGACATGTAACAATCCAAATTCTATTATTTGAGTGATGCAATTAACCATGATATTTTGTTGTGAGCTGCTCTGCAGCAAACAACTTTTCTCTCGAAATGATTTACTTAATAAACCGCCAATAAAAGTAAACTTACATTTTTCATCTTTAGAAGAATAAATCATATAAAAAACTTTAACGAATTACAACAACCAAGTTAAGTTTTGGGAAACACTATGCCCTGTTAATACTTTGTTTTGTGTAAGTTTGCAAACATTCTGAGATGATCAATGCAACTTTGAAAAGATAGATATTAACTCTAATTTACAATTTAGAGCCTTATCATTTAATATTGAAATGGCAAAAATAATAAATAGTTGAGTAAATTGTCAACTGATTTTGAAAATTACTTGTTTACTTTGTAAATATTTTTAATAAATATATGGGTTTATTATTGTATTGTTATGGACTAAATGTGATGTTGACTGGTTTAAAGAGTTATACAGATTATACAGAGTATTAAAGACTGTTTAGATGTAAAAGTGGGTGCTTTGAATACAGCCTTTAATATTAAATAAAGTGAAGATCAGGTGAAGGTCTCTATCAGTCTCTGAATACTTCCCCTCAAACGTCATGTCCTTTGAGTGAATTGAAGTTTTGTGTATAAAACACATCAAATGTATTGCAGTTAACATCAAAAATGCCGGAATTCATATATATTTGACTAATTATTTAATTGATTTCATTACTTAATTCAAAATGAAACTAACGGTAAGTTTAATATCAATTTTATTCCCATTTCTCTGAAAAACAAACCAAAAGAATAAAATATGAAAAAAGATCTGTAAATTTGAGATTTTAGGTCATTGTTATAGTGATTCAAATAGATTTATATATCTATAGCCGCTATATAGACACTGTATGTATAGATGAAGTCAATGTATGACAGAGTTCAAACTAAAACCATTTTAATTGATCAAAAGCCTAAGACATTAAATTTTGTATGAATTTTAGGCATTTAATTGGTTTCATATTTTGTTTTAATTTTGATTTAATGAGATTTGATTTTTATGACTCATTTAATAGATTAATGACTAATTTGAACAAATCTTATAGATATCAAAATGGATGAGACATTAATGACAACTAAAATAGTATTAATAAATGTGAGATTCGGACCAAAATTTCGCCAAATTTGTATATAATCTGATAAAAGACTCAGTCGTGAAGACAAAGGTTTTGACACTTGAAGTGTTTGGATTTGAAAGTTGAAACAGTCGAAGATTTATTCTTCGAAGATATGGCAACGCGTCGATACAATGGACACAAACATCACTCCCGAAGGCATCAGTCGAGCGAACAGATTAATAGAAGACGTCTCTCAAAACAGGACGAAATCGATTTGACTGTGGATGGAATTGATTGTAATGATAAATCCAATCACTTCATTAACAGTGAGCCAACCATCGCGCCTGCTATTCATGTAAACTCCTTTGAAGACAAATCTGGCCAAAAGTCAATGGTATCCAAACAATCGTTGTTAGTTAAACTTATTTGCTAAATATTTTTTTAAAGACCAAAAGTGAAACAAATGAGAGCAATGAAGAAGAGATTGATTTGAACGACAGTTGTGATCAATCAATGCTTAGAAGCGCTTCATATTTAGGAAAAACCTTTACCAACAAATTGAATATCAATGAACCCAATAGTCTTTCCACTGAAGACAACAAAGAAAAAAAGGTTTATTATTATTATTAGGAGTTTTTATTTTTATTAACATTTATTATTTGAAACCAATAACAGAGAGGCAAACATCTGATCCGAGCGGAGGCAGTTCGGGATACGAGTACATCTCCGCCCCCCTCACACTTTTCTGATACAGAAGAGAAGAGTTCCCATACATTGTCTGTCAATGGTTCAAACTCTCAGGTATTAACAGCTAATCATTTATCCACTATTTTTTTATTAATTAAAAAAATGTGATAAAACAGTTACAAACGGGTCATTCAATACACCCAACGAATCACAACAAGATCATAGCTCAGGGCTCATCGGGAAGCTTAGATAGAAGTTCTCCCTGTCTTTCCAGAGGTATTTCACGATTAATAAATTATTGATAATTTTTAAGTTAAATTCTATATTAATTAGACTCGAGTACTGAGAACTATTCCGATCTGAACGGAACAGATGTTCAGCAGTTTTTAATGGAAACCCTCCAAAAGAATAAAAAAGATAGAGTTTTCCTCTTGAAAATTGAACAAGATTTGAATGCTTTGGTGAAAGACACTCAGAAATCTTCTCATAAGTTCGTTGCGATGACATCTTATAATCGAATGCTTGTGCACAGAGTGGCCGCTCTTTTCGGGTTTGAGCATAACGTCGATTCATTGGGCACTTCCGTTGTCGTAAATAAATCTAAAACCACTCGAATTCCTGATTTGAAATTCAAAGACTGTATAAAAGAGGATTTACTTCACGAACCGAAAAAATCGATTCTGAAACGCGATTCGGCGTCACTCGAAGACGGAAGCAATTCTTCTTCGGTCAGCTTTGATGGCAAAGAAAAAAGTCCAGACCGTCAGATGGGGAACATTGGTGACTCTTCAAGAAGTAAGTCGTTTGAAGAACGCGAGGAGCGTTATGAGAAGGCGAGGGCCCGTATTTTCAACCAAGACTCATCCTCTTCAACAGAGGGAACGGATAGCAACGGTCATCCGACTCCTGAATACAATAGTTGTGACTCAATTCAAAGAGATTCTAGTCCTCGAAGCAGTCAATCCAACGAAGATTTGGCCCCAAAGCCTAATAACTCAGTTGAAACTCGAAACTGGAGTAGTACCGACTCCGACAGCTCTGGTCTTAACAAGAATGACACCAAATCTGTTGCAACAAACATTCAAATAAAATCGGCTGACTCTTTGGATTCCGATAATTTGGTGCCCAAACCTATGCCACTCTCTTCTTCATCATCTTGTGGACGAGTGAGTCTTCTGGCGCCCAACTCTTCCGTGACTACAAAAACTGAGTGCACCCAAACTAAAAGCCGGCCCTCTGTAACCAAAGCAAGTAGTTTTGGTGGAATCTCGAGAAATGTTGAAAACCTCTCAAATAGTACTCAAACAAATTTATCGAAATCTGGTTCATTCAATGTCTCTCAAAACCCAAGCTATGGCCAGAGTGCAGCCAATCCTCTGAACTCTAATACACCAAAGAACAACCCGAGACAGGAAAGCGCTATAAAATCGGTTGCGAGTAATACATCCCATCAATCGGAACAGCGATACGTCTCATCTCAACAGACATCAGTCCATTCGTCAGCTGCTAGTCATCACAATCGACACAATTGGCACCAAAATTCGCATCCGAGGAATAATCACAGAGAGCAACAATCTTATGGTTCTGTTCAATGGCCTCAAAATTACCCGCATTACATGTTTCATCCACAAAATGGTATTTAATTTTAAGTTATACTAAAGTTATTAAAATGTGTTCTCGGATTAGATTCAAACTTGAATCAATTGAAAGACAGTCAATACTTACATTCTGGACATCAACTTTATTTATCATCAGTTGCTGGTTATGGTCAACCCGTTTCTAATGAAGCGTCGCAACACTTGACAGTAAATCTAATGGCAATAATTTTTATGGCTTTTTATTTACAATTTTGTATCCAAAGCAACAACCGATTCGACTTATTTACCCGAATCCAAATCAGCCACAATTGAGACCAAATGTCAATCCTATGATTAATGGTTCGGTCACACATCAGAACGTTAATAATCAGATGAGTTCAGTTCCTTTTCCACTTCAATCGAATCACTCGACACTCAATTTTTCTGGCAATCAAACCAATATACAAAACAATCCAATGATTTCTGGCGGTCTCTCCCATTCATATGGAACGCCTCTTCAGGTTTAACTCGAATATTGTGCTTTGAAAATGAAATTTAAATTATTATTTTTCTCAGATGCCATCAAATGTTGGAACCGTTTGGATAATTAATAATGGAGTTAACCCACAATCAAGTTCTCCCTTAATGGCATGTCCGCCATCCGCTAATACTCCTCCCAGCGCTTCGATTGGTTCAAATATAGCGCCATTTGTAGGAATGTCGTACCAACAATACCGACCGCCACTTAACTCAAATGTTAGTTTGAATCCGAATTTGAGTGTAAACGCAGCTCAAAACAGAGGTACTACTCCTTTGCTCAAAAGCCAACCATTGCTGGCAACTCAGGCAAACAATCAGCGCATTCTGACCTCAAATGGCAACCAATATATCCACCAACAAGTGCCAGAAGTGGTCGACATGAATAACTTGATGGGTACTAATAACTACTTGAATAGAACGCAAGTCATACCACAAGTCAATCATTTGAGACGAATGCCGACAAATTCTAATCAGGGGTTAGACGTGCGACTGGTTGGTCAACAGGTGTCAACGCCTTTTCTACTTCCGACTCCTCCGCGACCATACTTTCCAGTATCGAACTCAGTGACAGTCAATCACCGATTGTATGCAAATAATGCCAATAATGTTAATCAACGGTCAAAACATTCTTTTTCTAAGAACAAATCACATAATAATAGATACAATAATGCAAACCATAGGAATATATTAGTTCCCAATACAAACACCAACTGTTCCAACACTTAGCGATTGCTGACTTTAGGGAAGACATAAATTTATCGATTTGTAATAAGCAGACCCCAACAACTTTTACACAAAGCTATGGAAATGTTTTGTACAGTCGTTTAATACAATCCGTTGATTATTAGTATATATTTTTACAATTTGTTCAAAATGTCAAACACTTCCGAATCAATTTTAGAGCCCTTTAGGCCTCAGTTTTAATCAATTGGATTATTGATCAGTGAATCAATTGATATATTGTCGAGTAATTGAATTAATATTAATATTGGATTTTTGTATATTTAAAAACTGTTGAAATGTTATAAAAAATATTCGTTTAAGTTATAAATATTTAAAATTTGCAATTAGTTGTCATTAATTAACAACAGTTTATACTATTTATAAAATGATTCAAACATTTTAATGCTGTCTTTATTTTCATTTTTATTCTCGCCTTAAGTAAAAATCGATTTTCCAATCAATGGCTACTAATTGGAGACTTCTCTCCACTCCTCACCATATCTTCTAATAGTAGTCAATGTATTACAATAACTTTCATTAAATTGTTTAGGATTAGGGCTTTATTTGATCCAAGTCATACTCTTTAATCAACTAATTAATTAGAACTAAAGGTCCAAACATATCTGATAGATAAAAGAAGACAAGTAGCGAATAATTTAAACTACTTCAAGCCTTATTCCAGCAAATGGACCAAGTCTAATTAATATCGAACATTGATTCAAAACAAATGATTGACAAATGCAAGAGTAGAGTGACTTTAAAAGCAGTGTTAATATATTTAAACGAGCACATTATTTTTTAATTGAATCTTATAAAGACTATTCAGATACTTGGTAGAGATACCAGATAACTAATGTGGCAATATATAGGACAAGGATGGGACGATGATGGGACAAGGATCTCTCTATATTTATACCTTTTGTTAACTGTCATAAATTAATTTAATGTAAACTTATTTTCCATAAAATTATTCCCTTTTAAGAGATTTACTGTTTTTGATGCACAGAAAGCGATCGTCTCGTTTAGCGCCACTTTTCTTCATTAAAACTGATTTAGAAATAGAAAAACAACTGAATTGTGGGTTAATGTGGAACAGGGTATCTGTTAGCGCTGGAAAGGCTGGAGGCAAGACAGACTTATATTCCGAATGGGTGTACCACTCATTCGTCAGTCCTTATTCTGACTCAAAGATTCCTGAATTGTGTTATAAAGAAGTAATAAAAGTTGAGTTGAATTTATTTGTGTAATGGCTTCACAACAATCGCGTCCCACCAGAAACACCAGAAACAGTTAACGAATACCTGTTTTCAAGAATTCATTTGAGGATCTGATCTGAACTTAAAAACTGAATCTCATTTCACTGAAGCGATGATAAGGTATGCATTCAATAAATGATTCAATTCCTATCATTTTATGTTTATTTTGATTTCATTTATCAAATTATTGAAAGTCATTCGTTTAATGTTTTAACGATCAGATAAATGATTATCTTTTTATATAAATATATTACTCAAAATATTTTGAATTCTTTTGATAAATATGTCATTTCGGTAAATATTTGAGATTTGATTCCAAGTAATCTAAAGTCCGACAATTTATTTTTAATTCAATTTTTGTTTTAATTCAGTTCTCATTGAAATTCGTGTCTAAATTGGAATAAACTTTTTGGCAAAAACTTTTGAAGGAATAGTGGTTTGAGAGCGACGTCTATCGCAACGAGTCTTGCATTTGAAGAGTGTCTGCATTTGTCTGCAAATCTCCCAAAACATGAAAAATCATAATATGGCTGAATCTAAAGCCTCCGGTTTTTCACGAGTCGTCCAAAAACACTCTTTGAGGGCCAAAGAAAGAGTAAGTAATCACTAATTTTTACCACAATTTATTCTTTTACTATCTGTGTTTCAGAAAATGTCTGCTTTAAGACATTTTATAGTAAAATGACAATCAATTCCTTATAAAAACTTATTTTACAGTTATTATGATTTTATGTTTGTATTAGTTTTTGTTTGACTCCCACTCACACCTCATAACTAATTTGATTGAAGTTCACATTCAAACTAATCCTTATAATTAAGAAATTAATTTTAGTCACATTAAAGACTATTGTTTCCAATTATATTAAAATCGCTTTAATTTGATTCAATGGAGAGTTTTAAAAGTTTGCGAATCAAATCAATTGTGACCTCAATTGGGACACAAAAGTGACGAAACATTTAAAATCTCAAAATAGTATCACTTAATGAATACAATGAGTGGTATGTCTTATGAATGTTTGGCGTTTTGCCGAATATATTTAAGTCATACATCAGACAAACCCTGATATAAACGACTTGATATTGTCATCAATAAAATGACCCTAAAATTACTAAACTAATTGATTGAATACCAGTCTTTCTATCAGTACTAATATGGGATCAACCAATTTATTCCAAAACATATCAATTAATTTATTCCTTCTTGAAGTCACACATTTGTACATTTAATCCTTTATTTCCTTTATTTCATTAAATTAGTAATAAGTTATTAGATTGTGTCGGATAAAACCATTCTTTTCAATCACTTGTCTAACTGTTAGTCTGCTATTAAAAGGAATATATATTATAGCTAGATCATTATCAATAAAACTACTTATTTTTATTACACTATTTTTAAAATGTAATATATTTTAAGAATTTATTTTTTAAAACCTGAAAACGGATTTAAAATTGAACTGAATTTCGATTATTTGCAAAAACGTTTGCAAATCTCTCGAATAAGAAGAATAAATAAGAAGAGTTACAAATCCTTAAAATAATTGTTTTATGCGATTCCAGGATTCTATTAGTTTAGTCTTCATATGAATTTCAATTAAATTGTATTTCGCTTT
>JAQGAR010000810.1:0-12012 GCA_034697865.1 Oribatida sp.
AACATTTAATTTAAGTCTTGTATACAAAACGCATTCAAATTCAACGATAAATTGCAAACTAAGCTCAACTTTATTTTGGGTGTATCCTAAAATGCGAATTCCCGAAATGCGAAACGGATTAAAAGCCTTAATTTTGTTTACTTAAAAGATTAAAAACAAGGTGTCCAAAAAGACCGAAAAAGACAAGTCAAGTTATGAAAAGGTTTCATTTGACCGAAAATATAAGAAAAATATTGAATTTTCAAACATAAATTAATTGCTTAAATGATGAAGAAATAAAAAACAAATGGATCGGATGGTAGTTCAGTGGTTATACTTTCGGGGCGAAACGAAAGACCAGATTTAAATCACCACAGGGGCTAACTTTTTAATTTTATATATTTTTTAAAAACCTAACCTAAACTAACTATTATATATTGATGAAGCCATATACATAACATACATAATTCATGATTATAAAATCAAAAATCGTAAAAAATACAATTCGCATTTTTGGAATTCGCATTTTAGGATATATTTGATTCGCATTTCAGGAATTCGCAAAATAGGATTCGCATTTTGGGAATTCGCATTTTAGGAATTCGGTATTTTAGGACCCTCCCCTTGTCACAAGACAACTGAGATTAGTTCAAATTAATCCTTACTAATCACAAAAATTAATTTCAAGTTCAATTCTTGGGTGGAATTGAATTAAATAAGGTCAATAATGAATTAATGTTAATCATTAAATACATATTGAGATTACAATATGAAATGTATAAGAAAATACGTTATCCTTTTATGAATGTATTCATGCAGTTTATATAATTTAAATAACCAAGATTTGACTTTATCTGGTGAGTTGATTCTATTATTTAGAAGAAGAAATCATAAAACCAGTTGTAATCTAAACCTAAAGATGTCAGTAAATAGCGCATCTCATAAGTTTAAAAGAGAGCAGAGAGCAAATATTTTAAATTATTCCAAAAGTGATAATCACTTAATAAATTCTGTTCTATCCTTTCCTTACATTACTTCTAAATTTAGAAAATTGTTTTTATGGTTTAATAACTTAACAAAAATTATTTGATTTCGAAATTAATGGCTTTTAATCCAAAAAATAAAGTAATAAACATTTTATCCAAACATATAAGCCTTGAATCTCTTATACCAAGGCTTTTGAGTTTTCAAATCATCATAAAAAAAAAGATTAATTGAAAATTCAACCAGGATATCCTTGTTCATTTTAGTTCCTTTGATAGACAATTTCTCTATTATTTTGTTGACTTTCGTTTGATTTAAAAATATCTCAAATGAAATGTCAGTGAAATTAACCCATTTTTTGCAACAAATTGTTTTTCTCATCAAATGTGTAGAATAGCGTGGGGGTGAATTACCAAGCTGTTCGGCTAATATTGCTTAAAATAGTGATGTCTCAAATATAAACGTTTTAATGTTGAAATTTCCTGTCATTAAGCAATGTTTGCAATCATTTACAAACTGTTTATTAACCCCAATATCTTGAGATGAGTTCGACATAAATCCATTCGATATTTATATTATTTGCTTATATTTATAACAAACAATAATAAGACAACTCTTATGCATTGATTATTGATTTGTCGCTCAATATATTACTCTTTCGGCGAATATTATGGCGAATATCACCGAATGGTTGGCTCATCAAAAGCCCACACTTTCAGCAATAGTGATGGTCTAATCCGTGTTAATGGAGCGATACTTTTGACTGTTGCTCTTCAAAAGTGTTGCACGGAATGAAAAGAGTCTAACTTTTGCCCAGAATCTCATCAAAGAATTATTTTCTTCTATTTTATATTTTTTCAAATCTGTTGTCTGATTGCCGTTTCCTCCGACTCTTAATACGTCAAAAGAATTTGAGAGCCGTAACTACATTAATCATGGATTAGTTGCCCAGATATGGATTCACTAAAAGAGTGGGTTTTATTCTCAAAACCATATTTTCAATTGAAGCCTACACTCAAACTCATTATTCTTTTGAATATTTTATTTTTAATTACATTCAAAACCAATTACTCGAAACACTTGAAACTAAATTATCTTTTTTGGTGAGAACTGTTTTCACTTTAAAACAGAGATACTCAAGGGATCTTCTCTAAAAGATTGATCTAGTTTGAACTAGATTCACTTGAAAAGCCAAATGGGTAAACTGGCCACATCCGTTAGTCCTTTTTTTTAGTGATTCCTTAACTTTGAGCAAGCTCGCCAATAAGGATAATCGGAAATTCTCTGAGCGGAAAAAATAAAATAAATAAAATCCCAAGCGAAAAAAATTCACCATTTTGTCCAAATTTTTGGTATTTTTAAAAGTAAAAATGGAATTTATGCAATAATGATGGAAAATTGAGTTTGTATGGCCAAAATCCGAAAAATATTCGGAAAATTGCACATTTTTTACCATTATCAACCAATACTTATCACCCCTGAGTCCAAAAAAAATCCCCTAGATATCCTCCTTGAAATCGAAAAGCTGGGCGATTCATGATTTTGAACAAGTTTTTGTTTGCCTTCGGAAGCTGATGAGCTTGGGAACTTTGGGAAGTTATTGTTAGGACAAGTGGGCGACTCTCAAGAGACAAATTAGTTGATAGTTAAGTTTTGGAAATGTTTGGAACCCTTTTCATTAATGAATTAATTGGCGAATAGAAAACTAATTAATCGTTTAATGATTAAATTTTATACAAAAGTAGATATTTATTCGACAAAGATATCATTCAAAACTTTCATCCGTTTAAGTGCTGAGCAATAGATGATAAATACGAGTCCAGTGACCAAAGTCAAAGAAAATGTGAAAGGTGATCCTATTTTAGTTTATCACTTTAGATTAGAAAAGTTATCTATTTTTATCTATGATCAATAAAATTGAAATTTTGATCCCATCACGATTTATAAAAATAAAAATATAAAGTCTTAAAATGATTTACTCCTACTAGATCAAATGAAAGATTCAATAGGAGGAGGGTTATCTGATTTGTGAACAACTTTTGTCACATTTCTCTCATTTGTTGCAACAATTTTTAAATTGAATTTAGATTATTAGCAAAACATTTGATAAAATATGTTTATTATTGTTATATTAAAAAAAAAGAAATGACACTGAACAATTTCTATTGAGATATAGTAAACAGAATTAAGATTCTATCGAGGAATCCAAAGGAAGAATAAGTGTTTGTACAGAACAGATAGGTGTGGCTTAAGTACTATCCGATCATTTTTATCCTATGAGAAAATCCGCTCCGAAAGAAGAATCTATTGCCTAAAGTTGGGTGAGTTTAGACACAGACTCACAGCACTCGACAGTATTTTAAGTACAGACAGAGTATTGTAGAAATCGGAGGAGCGATTCGTTAAAACTTTTTTATTAGTTAGTCGTCAGTGTTTCTCATCGAGAATCCGGTCAAATATTTCTCTTTAATCTGTTGATTGTTTTGCCAATAAATATGAGTTATTGATTGAAATCTAATTAATTTTCAACAAGATTTGATTCATTGATGAGTTGACTGTTGTTTGAGTACCTTATGATCGATAAGAAAGTTAAACGACAATAAAAATGCACTTAAGATGTGTTTTTATAACTATTAAAAATTTGGTGCATTTTTTGCTAATCATTTCTCTGGCGTTTCAAACATCTTATTCACAACAAAAGGAAAGTGTACCCGAGTTTGAGAACTTTCCCATCATTGACTCTGAATTGGATAGAAGTGAAGAAGACCTTAAGCAGGGATCAGATGACTGGATACAGCAGACCAGTAGTTCTAGTATTACATTCGGTAATGTCGGCTATGATAGGGCTTTGCCGAAGTTCTCATCTACTGATGAAGTGGTCGATCATGTGATCAAAGAGCGTGTTATTGAGAATCTCGAAACTGAAGAATTGAAGAGAATTTCAGACAAATATAATCATAATTATGATAATAATGAGCACCAAAATACAGATATTCAACACAAGGATTACAAGAAGTTCTCGTCTTTCGTTAATAAGAAACGATGGCCCGAACTCTTGAAAAATTTGCTCGAATTATATAAACTAAAACAACTCGATTCGAGTGGAATTCTGGCCAAAAGAGGCGAAGGACCCCAACTATCGATTGTCAACCCGTTGGATGTGCTCAGACAGCGGCTTCTCCTGGAGTTAGCGCGAAGGCGGATGAAAGAGAACCAGGACCAGATTCAGGCCAACGCTGAGATACTAAAGAAGATCGGCAGAAGAAAGCGTAGTATTACAATCAGTGAAACCATTCCTCAACAAAGAGTCCGTCGTTTGGCACAAGAGTTAATTATCACTGAAAACACATCCAAAAGTAGATATTTATCCGACAAAGGAATCAATTATCGATTCTTAAACACAAATTCTAAAAAGTCATTAACGAGTAAATGTCAAAAATGTAGAAGAAAAAAGATGTAGACTCAACAGGTATGCCATACAATAATTATTCCTCGCTCATTCTCTAGTAGCACATTACTGGATGACAAACAAATTTCCACCCGATTTACCCAATTTCTGTTGTCTCCCACTGTTTTTCAAATTATTTTGGCTAATAGTGTAAAGAAGTTATAATTAATATATTGGACTTAAATATAAAACTTACAAAACTTACCGATTGTTCTCATTTTCATCGTTTGCGATAACATTTCAACGGAATATTCTCTTATTTCTGTTGCAAACAAAATCTCTTCATTTTGTCGTTACTTTGATATTGTATTTTAAAAATCTATTTTTCATTTCATTTAATCAAAACTATTGTACAAATTGTCACTAAAAGAAGTTAAACAAAGAAATGTAAGTAATTTTCTTATTGTCTCTAAATTCTCTCCGTTTGTTTGTCTCATTTAATTCGGTTATTGTGACAATAAATCATTATTTTTTGTTTATATAATATTTTAAGTTTCATTTCAATTCATAAAACAATTGTAAAATTCAATGTTTAATATTTTTCTTAATTTATTTATTGACTGATCGTTGAATCAAATATAAAATAAATGAATAAATTATTTTAATTCATGCAAACAATTTATTTACAAACTCATCTAGCAAATGGATAATTCCAATGATTTATTTGCAAGTATTAGTAAATATGTCTGAACTTATCTAAAGTTCACTGAATATTAATGAAATTTGGACTTTTTATATCTGGAATTCAGACTGAATTATATGAATTCTTGTGAAATGGTTTTGATATTTCAATCGCGAGGGAATCAATCAATGGTGAAAGGTAAATTCATCATGTTTTAATTATGCCATCTTAATGTACTCTTTAAATATTTGTTGCTTGCACTTTAAATTTTGCAATTAGGAAGTTGGAGCAACATTCCTCCTATCTGCTGTGAAGAGAGAAATATTAAGAAATATAGACATGATGAAATTATTAATCAAATATTCAAATATTAATCACAAATGAATCAGTATAGTCAACGATGTAGGACTCTATGCTTGCAATGTTCAGTTAAAAATTCATTTATTTTGATCACTGTAAAAGGGGCGAGGCCTTTTTGAGCCAAATTTAATGAATTAAAACCCTGGATTTCATGGAAACAGTATAAGGCTATAAACCCCTCTCCGCATCCCTGCTCTAAATCATATACAAAATTCAAACATTTTTATTTAATTTTAAATCCAAAGACATTAAAATATTTGGCATAAAATATATAAACTTATCTCAACTCAAATATTCTTCAAAAAATCTGTTTGAATACCAAAACGCAGAAAAACAGAAAAATAAAAATACAATTTAATGCTAAATGTAGTGGAAATTAGGGCTAAATTTAGATTTCATTTCATAAAACAGATTAGTTTTTCCACATTTCAAACGGTTTTTCCTTTAAAGTCGTCCAAACAGCGAATGAACTCTTCTCTGTCTTATTGTAATTATTTGGGAATATTTTAACTTAAAGTATGAGTCGAACTCATTGTTCCGCAATTCTATGCAACCGTTTATTTAAACTCTTCTCTTTAAAATGTTTGACGTCTCGGAAGACACGTTCCTATGTTTGAGCGATGATCGCATTCTAGACTCGAGCCTATGAACATTCCCAGCTTTGGATCCGATTCCCATCAAGTGCTGACTTATGAGAAGCGCAAAAAATACTTATTAGTTATAAAAAGCCAAACATTGGTTTTGATGCCATACTGTCTCTAAAATCTTATTTTCTGTTCTCTTTTCGGTTAATCAGTCCTCAAAAGAGATAAAAATTATTTATTGATTAATCTAATCGCACTTCCCTACAACATTTGACAAACACTTCTCTAGATTCATTTGATTCAATACAGAATTAACTAGTTCATATTCATTTTAGGAAATTCAGTGAAATATAATGAAATCTTACAACTATTTTCCATTAATCGCAATTCAAAGAAAAATTTATTTTTGGTTCAAAATTTTCCATTGATTTGTGAGAAAATTGCCTTTCTCGCGATTTTACTCGAAAAGATCATATTTTTGATAATGTCAAATGATCCAGATATTTTAACGACCACTCATCCAATTTATTCATTCGCTAAATTTTTAAGTTAAATGTTTGGTTGGAATTAATAGTTTTGTGTTTAAATATTTTTCTATTGATTTGGAAGTTCAGTAACATTATTATGAATACCAGTATTTGTCGGCTCTTTGAAAGCTCATCACTGCCTGGACTTTGCTTTTCTCCAGTGCTTTCTAATTGAGATACTGTAACAGGTTATGGCACAGTCGGTACAGTCACCAGAGAATAAGTGCTCTGACAGTATTATTTGACGACAACGTATTTGACAAAATACAGGCCAAACATTTGTCGTGTTTGAAGATTACATATATTCCTACTTATCTCTAATGCAATTTCACTCGAACCTAATTACTAGACTTCTATATTCATATTGGGTTCGGGCATAACATTCCGTCCCGGGAGCCAACAATCATCGCATTTTCTACCATTTGCATCGGTATAGTCTTTGAAACTAATTCAATAACAACAACTTTGAAACTTTTTATAATCCATTGATTCTGAGTCCAAACTGTATCCAAAAGTAATGATTGATTGATAGAAAATGCACACAAAGTTTCGCAAATATATCGTTTCATTTTTTTAATGAGTTTCGGGTAAATGAAAACAGAAAAATTAATACAACTGATTCATTTGTATTTACTCAAATGTACTAGTCTTTGTGGCTCAAAATCTATCAATCATATTCAATAGAATTTGGAACTCAAAATTAACACGCATGTATTTACCTGGATTTTAAGAATCTCTGTTTGACATTAAATTCAAAATAGATACTCAAATTCAATAGTTCCTGGATTGGTTGATAAAATCATCTATATAATTATTTGATGGTCATATAATTGGTATGAGTAATAATAATTATACAATGTGTTTTCAAACATACGTACACGTTGATGTACTTCAGGTGAAGAAGTTTCTTCACCTGAAATTATTTTTAGCTAATCTTACACTTTAATTGACTAAATTTTTATTGCGCAAGGAGACAATATTATTCAATGCATATTCATGATAACTTTACGTTTTCGAATTCTATGAAAGTCGGGCCCTTTTAAAGAAAACCTAAAAGTAAAATAAGTTATTTGTGTTCAACAATTGGTTTGATTTCAATATTTGCTTTAATAGACTGAAAATATTCAAATTTATTGTTTCGATTCCATTAAAATTTGTTGAATTTTGTTCTTCTTTTATGAAATGCAAACAAATAATTATAATCGACGTAAAAGAATATGAGATTTTGCATCAATTCTATAGAGATGTTGAAATTCATGAATTTTTTCTCCAAATAATTGACTTTGAATTGATTTTATAAATTTGATTGCCAAGGGCTTTCATTCTAAATTCATTCAAGTGGGAATTTTTTAAAATTTCATTTTACACACAAAAAAACTATTTAAAACTGTTTGTCATTTATTATAAATTATAATTAATAATGTAATGCGTTATCACAATATTAGCAAGAAGACAACAATTAGCAGTGTAATTCTTTTAGCAGTTTAATAATTAAATGATAAAACCTATACGACAATTATATTTAAAATTAATTCTTGGCAATCTAATTGAAGCTTTGATAGACTTAAATTTTATCCTGACTTAATTTGATTATGAAACTCACTTTTATCATGTGGTGAATGTTAAAAATTTAATTACAATCAAACCAAGTTATTGAAGCTTTCAGCTTTCCGAAAATTCTAGCCTCTGGGACCTAACTTCAAAATTATCTGATAAGTGTTGTATTTCGGCAGTTGAGTAGAAGTAAAGGAAGAGCCCATTGACCTACAATTTGTATTACAATGTAATTATTCTAATCATAATTATTCGATCCAAAAGTCAACCTCAAAGTCCAAACTTTTGCCTTCAATTCGTTTGCAACAAATATACCGACAAATGTTTAAAGCAGAGATCCCCAAGCTACATCACTTCAGGGTTCAGACAGATTTTACCCAACATTTTGCGAAAAATCATCGGGGTCAAATTGAGTAACATTGATATGACAATTATTATTATTATTTTAAATACGTTAATTTATTCATATCTGGTTTTGGCCAGAATTACTGGGTGAAATTTGCTCCAGTCTTTCGGTTAGGAGGGGTTTTAGCCAAAAGAGGATTTTTCAGATTTTTCTCCAATAGGTGGAATTTGGCCTGATCCCCCTTTGGGATCACTGGTTTAAAGAATAACAACGAAGGAACTTCAATTGAAGCTAGAATTTTAAAGTCCAAAAAAATGGGTCTTGGTTATTCCTTGATAATCAGAACAAAAGCATAATATTTCGTTTCTTTTATTTAAATGATTATTGATTGAAACCAAAAGATAATAATAGATTTAATTACAAATATTTAACATTGTTTAAAAATCATATCAATTAAATACAAATTGATCTTCAAAATCAACATAAGACCAGTTTTGTTGAACAGAATGAATGCCTTATTTTATGTAAAGTTTGAACTCTGAACTCAATGTACATTAAATAAATATTGAAATAACATTGAAATAAGGCTTTCCTTTCATATTCAATATTCAAGAAATCGTTATTTATATTCTGTACAATAAATGTCAGTTTGAACTGAAATTCTTTTGAATTTACAGGAGAAATGGGTAATATAACCAAGTTACTGAATTGAATTCCTGGAGTACCCACGATCATCGAAATCAGGGAGAGTACGAGGAAAAATTTTCAAAATACGGGGTATTTTGAAAATTCACTAAAGAGGGGAACTCCTAAATTTCCCAAAAATTCCCAAAAAAGTGGGTAAAACTATATCCATAGTATGGATTCCATACCAATATGAATTCAATATATTTGAATTCATTTCATAAATCCCTTTGGTTACCAGTGATCATAATTAAAATTTTAAAATAACAACAATTCTTTTGAATTTGATCCTTTAGGCCGTTACAAAATAAATACAGAGTTAACTGAGTTTAGCCACCCACATTGAATACAACACAGAACACAATACATATATTTCAGAGTTGATCACGATCAGTCATTCTAAACGAATATAGGCAAGAGTAGCAGGGTTTAACAGAAATTGTCATTTAATCACTAAATGCTGTATACGATTTTTTAGTTAGTCTTAATTATATAGTGGCGAATTCAAACCCGGGGAGTTTTTGAGTTACCTTAATGAGCCCTGGTTTATTCATTCGTTATCTTTGAAGTTCATTACTATTGTTAGACAATCATTAGACAAAAACAACAATTATTCATAATAAAATTAAAAAATTGTTTCTGAATTCCTTTGTGTTAAAAATTCAAATAAGCTCAAGGCAAAACAACCTAATTAATTATGTTATTGATTAATTAAAATGTAATAAACATTATCATACACACATGTATTACATTCATAACATTTTTTATCTTTTCTTTTTAAGAAATTCTTAACATTAATCTCAATACCAAATGTAAACAAATGCATCAAAAAAAGGTTAACAAGGTAATTAAAATAAAAAAGGTTTAAAAATTGATTTCCTAAACACCTTTTGGAAATCCTTAATATTTTGTCAAAACAGATAGGATTAGTTTTGAAAAATTCAAAACTTCCTTTTTTATTGAAATTTTTCTAAAATGGAAATTCCTTAAAATAATGATAAAAACCCAAATTTAAAATATTTTCGACTACAGTGTGTTTTAGCTTACAATTGACTCTTTTCTTTCTATTTTTACTAATGATTACATGAAATAACAGTAAATTGATTACAAAAATCTTTAAATAATTCAGACCATAATAAGCACAGAATAATCAAAGCATTGAATTTCGTGTCCACTGAAGGGAACGGTTGCAATCCACTGCTTCATTGACTGGTCATATTGTACCTTGCCAACTTGTTCACTGATTCGCCTCATACGTTGCGATTGCACCCGACACTGGCTTATATAATAGAACTGACCACTTAAGCTTACACCACCTAGCACAATATTAGGAGGTAAATGTTTGACTGGTCGTCTCACTGGTACCCACTTATAAGATCCTGAGTCCGAGTGAACCAACAATTGATATCTTTTATGTTTCAGTTCTTTATTTTTATGAGTGACGGCACATTTATTGAGCTGTTGAGAGAATTTGCCGGGGATTGTTTCATTGTCGACACGCACTCGACAGATATAAAGCACCTGTCCGTCGATATCCATTCCTCCATTGAATGCTTTTCGCGTATTAATGAGATTTTCATTATTTTTAGCACTTTTTGTTAAATATTCGCCAAAAATATTTAATTCATTATTCACTGTATTGTTATTGATGGCAACGATTTTCTTGATTTTTATCGAGTGATAGCCTGGAATAAAAAGATGAGACAAACATTCAATTGATTTAAAGTCACTTTTGTAAGGAGAGTTGACTTTACCTGTTGTTAAAAGTGATAAAATTACAGCAAAATTCAATATTATTACGAAAATATATTTAAAAATTTTATTCATTTCTAGAAATCCATAGATTTTTTGTTAAATTCAATAAGTTTTTAAAAATATTCACTTTTGAATCTTGTTAAAAAATCAAACAAGTGATATGTATAAAAAGTTATTATCGAGTGAAATTCAATTATTGAAGTCATTGATGAGCGAATCGTATTTAGCACTTGTTTTCATTAAGAGTTAATGGTTTTCATCACTATTTATGAAAAACAAGAGACTTGTTTAAATTGAAAGCAAAAGTTTTCTGATGAGAAGTGTCGGTGAGTGCGAGCCATCGGATGTATCGCCTGTGAGTCCATCACTTCAATCAATGTCAGCATTTTTGCCAACTATTGTGTAACCAATTGTGTGATACGGTTTCCTCGTGACATCAATTTCTTCGCAAATGAAACGATTAAAAGTGAATCTCATTATTCACTTATGTTATGAGTGTTTGAGGAAAATCTGATGAAAAGAAAATATAATTTAGTGGAGAATAACAAGAAAAAAAAGATCTTCACTTCAATTGATGTAAATGTATGTCAATGCCGGACAGTTTGCTAAGAAATAGATTTCAGGTTTTTCTCTTGCATTCATCTTTCACTTCAGTCTATTCTTTGACTTTCTTTGAGAGTCTGTAAATATTTTGTCTTTAGAATGTCTCAAATCATCATTTTATTTGATCTTAGGATTAATTTTCATTTGAGTCAATACTAATTCCGTGTTTCAGTCTTGAACTCAAAATTGTATAAACTTATAGCAAAAACATAACGCAAAACGAATTTATATTTTATGTGAAGTTTGCAAATAATTAATTAAATGAGAGAAAAGCGATTTAAAAGTGTGTATTTGTGACACCAAATAAATGATGACTTATGTGTGAAGTCACTCAAAAAGTTTCATTTCTAGTGATTTCTGGCAAATCTCTGCAAAAGCCACTGAAATCAGTGGCAAAAAGTAGTTCATTACTCTCACCATTATATTGGACTTATTTACGAAGAAAAATGTCTTCGAATATATAATTAGTAATAAGCAGGTCTGGCCACGGGGGGGGGGGTAGACCCTTTACCCCCCCTAGAACCGAAAATTCTATATAATACCCCCCCTAGAATTTGAAGCGCTGA
>JAQGAR010000811.1:0-12011 GCA_034697865.1 Oribatida sp.
GGGGACAGAATGATCTACTGAGTGATAGTAATTAAATCCTTCGCCCTCTCACAACGTTAAATCCTCCTTCGTTCTTTAATTCAATATTTATTTTTCCAAAACATTTCTCATTTGAATAATAAAATTCAAAATACATAAACTTTGATAAATATTAACACAAATTCCCACAAAATTGGTTTCATATCATTTTAAACATAATTTATTCATTAAGTTATTAATAAAAACCTTTCACTTTATTTATAAAACATTTCTTTGATTTAGAAATAAATGATTTCAAAAAGTTGTCATAAATTTAATCCAAAAACACCAATATTTTGAGCCTTCGATGTTTGAAATGGTTGAGCGAATCAAACGGTCAAAAGCATACCTTCGGACTCATACCTAAAACAAGTCAATTGCAAATTCATGGAGTGTTCAAAAGAAGTCAGTATTCTGTCGACCAAATCGGTGTCGAAATCATATTTGTCAGCCATAATACAATTCCTACAATCGTTAAGCTTTTTGTTCGAAAGGATAGTCATCTGTTGTCCTGAATTAGTGAACGCCAACTGAAGAGCACCGATATCTATAACGGCCTGAATCCGTGCCGTTTCGCTCAGTTTAGAAGCAATACTATCTAAGAGGCGTTCGATCTCATCGATTGCCGCCTCAACTATGAAATACATGACTTTATCGACCAGTGCTGGTGCTATTTGATAGACTTCTGCCTGAATTTCAATCAGATTCATAAGTATTTCTTTAACATAATAGGAAACATCAGTTGGGATGATATCAGTGGAGAACCACTCGCTTTCAAACAAATACATCGCCGGTTCTATGGCTCCGATCACAATATCACACTTTCCTTCGATGTACTGATCAAAGAGTCTGTTCTCGAGGTCTTTGAATTTGTTTTGAGTGATTTTTATAACAAGAGTCATATCTGGATAACCAAACTTCTCAAACGACTCGTGCAATCGGGTGATCACCTGATTGTATGTAAAACTGCAGTTACATAACACTATTAGTGTCCGGTCCTCAGAACGGGGAATAGCTTTGGGTCCTGAAGTCGGAGAGTTAACAGGTGTAGACACAGTCTTCTCGAGGCCACAGATGAATGACTGTAGTAATGTTTGTGCCAATTGTTTGACCTGTCCTTGCACATTTATCTGGCTGAATATATCCGTGTCATCACTGCCCCTCACCTGAAGGACAGTCTCGCGAACCAATTGAAGAATTTCTATTACTTTGCATTCGTAGAGAAGCGGTAACTGAGTTCTGGCGCCGACGACATCGTCCAAATGGATTTCCCACATTTCCTTTGAGTGCAAATTCTTAATTTCATTTGCCGTCTGATTGAAGAGACAAACCATCGAATGGACTCTGAGGTCAAAAATCAATTGATTCAAAGGCTTTAAGACATTATTGTTTGCATTCGGAGATAACTCAAGTTTTGAGAGATTGGAGGCACAGGTGATGACACACCGCAGACAATATGGTAACCAAAGGACAAACTGCTCATCGATTTCATACAACCATTGCTTCACGTGAGGCAAACTTTTCACCGAATTTGGAATAATAGCGGCTCTGATTTCATCGCACAGAGTTTGGATCGGTTTCACAACCATTTCTTTGTGGAAGAGCTCATCCTTAGACCTCAACTGTTCGTAAGTCTCTTTGGAATAGAGATCTCCGTTGAGATAAGCCGAACCCAATTTGAACAGATCGGGGAACGACTGGTTAAATAAATTGGTTAACTCTTCGACAAACCGTATTTGTTGGGGCGCTTCCACTGGATATCCAGCGCTCTCTTCGGTATCACTCAAGTCATAGGCTTCTATAGTAATTGGTTTTGAACTCCAATTCATGTGTTTTTCTCTACACTTTTCAATAGACGAGAGGAGAGTTTGTTTGATGCCGTCCACTGAATCCCAGGAGGGGTTTCCTTGAACATCCAATGCTGTTAAATAGCGGATAAGGCGTTTGACTTCATCGATATTTCGGCCCTCATTTAAACTACAACTTATTCTTAGTTTTTCACTTAACATAATCCGAAACTTTTCGATCCTTTGAATTACTTCTGAGTAAACCTTTTTAAAGACATTAACCGGAGAGTCGGAGAACAGAGATTTGGCGCGACTGAAGTCATTGATCACTATATCGTATTCTCCTTTTAATATACTTTTGTCGATATTTGAGGGAAGATTAAACAGAAACCGATATCTTTGCAGAACATTCAAAGCATTACGAGTAGAGTCCGCCTTATCTTTACGCGAAAGAACCGCATCGAAAATATCTGTGGCCTCATCCGTGGCTTTCTTTATCGACTCGTCCACTTTGAGGATCAAATCGGGACCGACTTCTTGTTTGTCTTTTTTGAGCGCCAAATGAAGAGCTTTCAAAGCGTCCAAACACTCGATTACTGGCAAAACATTGGTCTTTAAGAACGTGACCGGACCTGAGTTGGAGTTTGGCGAAAATTTTTCGTTGCATTTGGCTTTAAGTGAATCCAATCCACGCTTCAGATCACTAAAAGAGGTGTTGTTGTGGTTTTCCAAGAGATACCAGGCAGGGATAAAGTGCTCCGATGTTATATTTCCGTACGATTGAGGGGATGCGTCCACTGCATCGGGAAACAGTTCCCGGAACAACGAATCACTAATCTTTCCGCGTCGACCACTCGATGGCGAGTCGTCGTCAACACACAGTCCTAACGGATCGCTCGAAAACAAGAGTGTCGGAGAAATGGACCGATGTCTGGCACTCGTCTGATAATAGTCGTCCTCATTGACCCAAACAGCAGACTCTTTGGTGGGACCGACAATCTCTTCATAACCTTTGAATTGAACAGTTGACGAACCAATTCCTCCACTTCTTGTAGTGACGATAACATCTCCCAAACCTTTACAACGACCCGATCGGGTGATTATCTTTTGAGATGTGTACCATTCGCTGTAAACAAGACATTCGATTCCACAAATGGTCAAACTTATCAAGTCTTCCTGAGATATGCCTAAGTTTTCGCCCCGAATAGTCATTTTGGTTCCCGGCGGACCCTCTTTAGGGGACAGACCCGTCACTTTTGGTGCACTCATAGTCACAAATGAAGTCAATTTAAAGCATTGACACAAAAACTTCTCAGACAACTTCAATGAATTACAATTAAATCGATGATTAGTTTATTTAATAATCAATTAATAGGCGTTTGTTTTGAAAATAAAGTGTTTGGCACTTATTTAAGCCATAATTACGTCCCATTTATACAAAACTTATTAAATGTTTTCAAAAGCAAAGAATTGTAAATTATACGAAAAGATTAGTTTAATTTATCTGAAAATCAATTGAAAAGGAGCTTCATTTGCAAGTTTATCGGCAATTATCCGCAAAGTCTTTGCTTTTTAATCACTTG
The DNA here is from genome assembly GCA_034697865.1 of Oribatida sp. Classification (NCBI taxonomy): domain Eukaryota; kingdom Metazoa; phylum Arthropoda; class Arachnida; order Sarcoptiformes; species Oribatida sp. Next base: position 3,389 of record JAQGAR010000811.1, read on the forward strand.
TTTCAAAACGAAAATTATGAATGAAATCATTTTATTGAAAGCTTAATATTATTACAAAACACTATTACATAAAAACTCATTTTTGTTCCCCTTTTGGATAAAACATCACAAAAACAATTGAAAAATAAACTTTTATTTCAAACATAGCTTTACATCATTTGTGAAAAGTATTTCGACGATTGACATCAATACTATGAAATTAGAGGAAAACGGGATAACATTTGATTAGAGACCCGCTTATAATTTCACCCAGTTTACAAATTAAATCAAATTCTGATCAATTAAAAAAAGAAAGACTACATAACCCAAGTAAGTTTGAACAAGTTCCACAATGATTTTTTAGGTAAAAGGGGTGTGAGTATAGTTTTTAGGGAGAGCGGGTTTTGTATGGGTATTGGGCGGGTAAAGGTTGTGTTATTCGTGTGAGTAGTATAACAGCGCAATTCATGCCATTTTGCAGTGTTTTGCAATGCATTGAATGCCATTCGTTCGGTCTCTGCTTTTGTGTTCACTCATTGAATGGCTTTCATCCTATGATAGACTATCTATCGGTTGACTCAACACTCGATTCGTTGCCTTTAATTTGACAGCACTTTTCACACAATAATTGGCACAACTATTCGACTCTCGACTCATAAAAAGAATACAAATCACTCGAAATCATAACAAATAACCAGATTTGTAAACAAATCACTCAAATAATGTCCGACTCGTTTAACTCACACCCAAATGAGTCTAATCCGGGGACTAATAGCGAAGCACAACAACTGTTGGACACCTTCTGGTCGAGAGAGATCGAAAACATCAAAAATTTGGGACAAGTATTCACTTAATTATCCTTTAATTTCAATTTGTTTTTAATTATTTTGAATATTATTTTATTGAATTTTGTTTTGTTTTTCATATTTTATGTGAAATTCAATCCTTTTATCGATCGCTTCAATGAAACACTTTTTTACTCACTTTTTATGAGTTGTTTTGAATATTTTAATTGTCTTTTTGTGTCTTTTCTTGTGCTGATCTCACAAAATGACTTCAAGAATCAGGAGTTGCCTTTGGCTCGGATTAAGAAGATTATGAAATTGGATGACGACGTGAAGGTATGACCACTTTTTCCCATAAGTTGTCGCCATTTTTATTATAAATTTTTTTTGATCGCAATTCAGATGATTTCAGCCGAAGCTCCGGTGCTGTTCGCAAAAGCGGCAGAAATATTCATAACTGAGATATCTTTGAGGGCTTGGATTCATACGGAAGACAACAAACGGCGGACCCTTCAGCGGAACGACATCGCAATGGCGATAACAAAGTACGATCAGTTCGACTTTCTTATTGATATCGTCCCCAGAGATGAACTCAAACCAACCAAAAGACAAGAGAACGACGCACTTAGGACTGCGGTGACGGCCACACATACGGTGCCTCCGGATCAGGTCCAGTACTACTTCCAATTAGCACAGCAGCATCAGGCGGCTCTCCAACAACAAGGCCCACAACAGGCTCCCCAACAAATACAGATCTTACAAACCGGTGCCTCCACTGGAGGTCAGCCTCAGTTCCAAGTACAGCCCCAATTAGTTCAGGTGCAGATGCCCACAGCCAATAACGCTGGCGGTGACGGTCAGCCCACGACACAAATGGTTCAGATCCAAGCGCCTCAACAAAGCGCTCAGAGCCCAAAAGGACAACAAATCCAAATCATTCAAAACGTGATTAATGCCAACGGAGAAATGGTCCAGCAACAGATACCCATCCAATTGTCGGCACAACAGTTTCAAGCTATACTTCAGAGTCAGGCCGGAGGACAGGGCGGCAATCAGCCAATTATCCTGACGTCACCCGTCCAGCAACCGCAAGTGTCAATGCCCCAGTACCAAATCGCCACCAGTGGTGGCACACAATTCCTGCAGACAGTAGTTTCGGGCGCGGCCTCTAATGTGGTACAAAACATTGCGACGCATCAGACGGACATTAATTCTTCGCCTCAATTGGAAGAGGAATCTAATGAGACATAAAATCTTTACGTTTTGTTCTGAAATTTAAATTCTCATCACTCGATCTGTTGACAAATCATTGATTCACTCATTCATTCATCGATCAAATAATTCATTCATTTATAAAATTTTAAACTATATTTCGGTTTTATATTAAACTCATTGATTGATTAGTTTTAAGATTTAAATAAATGTTAAAACTTCTCTCAAATCAAAACAAATTTCATTTAATTTTCGGTTTTTATTGATTTTTGTTCAAAAAATTAGTTACAAATCAATTAAACTCCAGATTTTTGAGAGTTGAAGTACTCCTTAAGGAAGTCCATCGCCGGCGTCTCTTTGCCGTAGTCTTTAACCACAACACAACTGCAACCGACAACTTTACGGGCCTTTCCTTCTTTGTCTATTTTGCAAAGTCCGGCCCATTCGCCCAACTTTTTATTGTCGTCCACTTTAATCAAATCGATCTGATGTTCAGCACAGAGGGCTTCCACTAGTTTTTGATACATCGGTTCGTCACAATTGGTGGCCAAAACGCAGAGATGTGCCTGTCGTCTACCCATACCATAAATAAAACATTAGAACATTTGAATAATTCTCTCTTTTTCATCAAAGATTAAAAGAGATAGAAATCAGTTAAAAGTTGGGTAACAAATCAGGATTTTCCACAAAAGTATTCAGAAGAGGGAGTCCTGAAGATCATCATTTAGATGACTAAATCTATTGTCAGAATAATCAAAAGGAGGCCTCACTTGTCGAGTGCTTTTGCGGCCTCGTGCAGACCTCTGGCCAGCCCGTCGTGAGTCAATGACGTCTTCAAGACTTCCTGTAGAGCCATATTTACGTCAAGGATTGGCGCCACAGCTGTTATGGGCGCTGAAGTCTCTCTGATTGTTCATCATTTGAATCAAATTTAATTAATAACACAAACACGTGTTGACCCAAACGGTATGCCTTACCCTTCATTGTCCGACATTTTTGCAATTATTTTATAAGTTAGCGATTAAATCACTGAAACAAAGCAAACAATAGATTATAATTAATATATTTTTTAATTAATTAAGTTATTATATCGATTACGAACTAATTGTTTATTAAATTAAAAGTAAGGGGTTTTTGAAACTTACACATCTATTGATGAGTCCAAAGGAAAAGGAAGCATTAAACTCGTGCTCTCCATAAACAACGTCCCAAGCGATTACAAAAACTGTTGATCATTTCTTTTCTAAATTAACCAAGCTCAACTGGGCTAAACTAGAAGATTATACCTAGTACATTTGATGACAAGTTTGGTGATTTTCAACTTTTAATTTCAATAAATTCAGAGTAATTTAGTTCTTTGAATAAAATTTCAATATTTTATTTATATATTTGATTAAATTAGTGGAATAAAAAATAAAATATCTTTCATAACAAACAGTATTTCAATTCAATAACTAAAATAATATAAAATACTGTTTTTCTCATTGATTTGTTTTTGGACCCGTTTTTGATTGCATTTATGAATGAGTGTTGATTTCCGTTACTTTTACTCCGAGTTTGTTTAATAATTCTTTGGATTCTTTCACAGCCTTAGGAATATATAAATAATTGAAAACATTAGAAATAATTGAGTTAACAAATATTAAAGAGAATTAATTACTTCGATGTCATCCCATTTGTCTGAGTTCTTGTATTTTCCAATAATTGCAATGAGTATAGACTTGGCTCTCGTGATGTCGCGGTTGAGCGCAACCAAAGTCTTTGCGATCAGAACCTTGTTTTTTGAATAGAAATCACTGTCGAGTTGTTCGGCCTTTTCCAGAGCCTGTAAACCGATCTCAAGGTTGGCTTCGGGTAATGAGCCGTAAATCACACCTAAAATTGTTATATTTATTGATTTAATAATTATTGAAACGAAGCGGTTGTGCTCTACCGGCGAGTTTCCTTTCCATCCATGAGACCTGATTGCAAGAGTAGTGCCATTCGCCTAATAGGTAATGAGCTGTTGGGTCGTTAGGGGAGTACTTTACCGCTTTCTCCATGTGTGTCCTTACATTGAGGACCTGTTCTATTTTTTGACGAGTGCCCTGCATAGTCGATATGGTATTCAGTAGGATTGCCGCCCACTTTTATATCCAAATATAATTATGATTTTAGATGAGATCATCATTTAATCGATGAAAAAAATACCTTATGTGCGGGCCCGCATTCTTCATTCAGTTCCAATGCTTTGATAATATGCCTCTGTGCTTCCTCAATTAATTCCTGGGCCTTTTTACTATTGGGAGCTTCTTGTTTACTCAAATGGAATTCACATCGGGCCACACGCCATAAGACATCACAGTTGTCATACCAGGACGGCTGTGATCTCAGTATTTCATTCAATTGGTCGAACTTACTTTCGTCGAACAAACGGTCTGTTTCTTCCAGGATTTTCTTCTCCTGTTCCTTAAAGTCTTCTCTGCCCCAGGCCTTAATAGCAAATGGAAAGACTAATGCAATTGCAGTCGAGTGTAAACCAAACCCAGTCTTTCGGAACTTTGAGAGAACCGACAAAACGATTGCATTTTTCGGTTCATATTTAATGAAGTTTTTGACACTTTTGACTCTAAAAATGAGTTTTTGAAAGTTTGAATTCTTTCCGCCGTTTCTCAAAAGAGAAGAAATATTTCTTAAAACCAATTCTTTGCCAATCATTTCGTATTTGACTCTTTTCTGCAGTTAAAGAGTATTTGTGTTTATAAATGTAATTCTGTTTCAACAGATAATCAGCAAATTTCGAGCGATTAACGAACTGGCGATCAAAGTGTCAAACACTTGTTGTGTGGGGAATGGCGTAAAATCTGTTATCATCAGAACTGAACTCAAATAGAGTTCATATTCCACTTCCACTACAACTACTCACTAAATATAATGAACATAAACAATAGAAAACCGGCTCTAAAAACAACTTTTCAGAGCGACTGCGACTTTTCAGAGTAGTCGTTTCTGAGTCTGAGCTCAGGCTCTGGGCCTTGAAACCGGCAGCTCATAGAAACTGATAGCTTTTCTATCGCTATTTTAGAGAATATGTGGAAAATCCCAATAAAACGATTTCTGAAAACAAGATTTCCTGAGAAAAGGCTCAAAAGATTTACTTTTGAGGAAAAAAAGAATAATTAAATCAGTTTTGAGTGAAATTTGGTTTTATTTAAACATTTGATTGAATTGAATTCAAATATTATAAAAGTATGAAACATATAATAATTATACAAATCTTTTGATGAAAAAAATCTTAAATATTTCTGAAGTTAACATAAAATCGACAAAAGATCACAAAATTATCGGCGATTTGTATAAAACGGCAGTATTTTAAGTACTGATAGTCACGATTCATGAAAATTATGTAAAAAATCTCTCGAATAAAAAATAATTGTCAGCAGAAAAACACTAAAAAACATCAATTAATTTAATTAACTCTTTCGCAAAGAGACGCTCAAAATATTTATCACTTTTACTCGGATTTAAAATTAAAATACTTTTTGAAATTCAATGAATTTCGTCATAAAATAGCGAAACGAAAATAATTCTCATTTGAATTGTTTTGTTCGAAGCTTTGCTCAAAAAGGAGTTGACATAAAAACTGCTGCACTTTTGCGACCAATCGTTAGATGTGATTAAAATATAGTTTGCATTGAGTTTTAATTGAAGGCAATAAAGCAGTCAATGGATGTAAGAGTCCGTCCAAAATATTTTCACAATTATTTACACAAAATATTCGTCATTAGATTTCTTCGTTGCTTTCAATCAATTATTAATTAATATAATCTCTGTTTTTGCGTTTAATGGAAGGAATGTAATGTCTTTAGGCGCCGACACCAGTGGTTAAAACTCTTCTGCGTCTCTATAGTTGGGTTCGGCGCTCACGAAAAAATCATCGAAAAATCCGTATAAAAACTCAAATGTAGGCCTTTTTTCAGGTTCTGATTCCCAGCACTGAATCATTATTGAGTAGACAGAGTCGGGACACTCACAGGTCGTGGGTTTTGGCATACGGTATCCGCGCTCTACTTGTTCTATAACTTCACGGTTGTGCATACCTTACAAAACAAATTAAATTAATTAAAGCAATTGTTTACTCAATTAAACACTAATTAATTGGACTATGAATAGGGCTAAAAAAATAAATACCTGGATATGGGACCTGACCATGGGTTATCAGTTCATACAGTAATATACCATAACTCCAAACGTCGGACTTAATGGAAAATTTGCCGAAAAGAGCCGCTTCGGGAGCCGTCCATTTGATGGGAAATTTGGCGCCCTGTCTGGCAGTATATTCTGAGTCCTCAATGACTCGGGCGAGTCCGAAGTCGGCCACTTTCACCACTTTATTTTTGCCGACTAATATATTCCTTGCGGCTAAATCTCTGTGAATGAGTTTCTGGCTCTCGAGATACGCCATTCCACTGGCAACCTGTGCCGCCATATCCAAGAGGTCGTGAATTTTAAGTGACTTTCCATCTCTATTACGTAAATAATCTAAAAGACTTCCGTTGCACATGAATTCGGTAATAATAAGTAGTGGTTCTTCCTGTGAACAGACGCCATAGAGAGGGACTAACTTCTCGTGTCTACACTTCCGCATAATAGCCGCCTCTTCGAGGAAAGCTTGAGGAGACATTGTGCCCGGCTTTAAGGTTTTAATGGCCACTTCGGTATGACCTGTGCACACAAAAAACAAATTAAAGACCAGAATATTTGAGGGCAAACATTGGGACATACCTCTAAATTTGCCATAGTAGACTTTGCCAAAGTTACCCCCTCCCAACTCCCGGACAAACTCCAAATCTTTTCTTTCGATTTCATCTTTCTTTGAGGGCCAATAACTTGGTTTGGATTTAGGACAGGAACGGGTCAACTCATGGCAGAGACCATTAGAACCTTCGGTGTAATACGAGACTAATTCTTGTAAAGTACCGAATGTTTTTCTTGTGGTCACATAATAGCCTCCGTTATCCATAGCTTTGATCTTATAATGTTTGACGTGTTCCCCTTTATTCTGATCCCAATCTTTGATTGACAGCGAATAAGCGCCTGAATTGAGTAAAACACCAAAAATTCAATCAATAAATAATTTAATTTCCTAAGAGTTGATGACTTACCGGCAGTTTGTTCGCTATTTCTGATGAGGAAAGTGCCGCGAGGGTTGTCCCCCAACAGTAATAGTTTTTCTGCTTCTCTTCGCGATATTTTGCCGAAAAACCATCTTTTGATTGATTAGAAAAATATATTAAAACATAATTAAATTTGGAGTGATTTTGACTGACTCTTCCATTTCGATGGCCTCTGAGGCGACATAATTCATAGGTATATATCCCTTTTGATTAGTGTTAATGTGTTTTGCGAGCCACCAGTCCGGGTCTGAGTCGTCGAGGATGTGGAGGCGCTCGCTTTTCTTAAAGCTGAGGTCGCCGTCGTCTTTGGCATTATAGGTGTATAAGGCTATGACTACTTTGGAATGGGATGACGACGGCGTTCGGTTCACTGATTCGTTGGCTGAAGAGTTATTGTGTTTGGCGGTGTGTACATTTGGGGACAGCGCTGACAGAGGCGTCCGAGAGTTCGGATGACTGTCTCCTTTATCATCTTTTGATCGGTAATTGGCACTCAATCGTGGATCACAAGCAAACGGGTCTTTACCATTGATAGCAATGTCATCACTGGTCTGATCGCTGGCTATACAGTTGCCCATCACTGAAGCCAAGACTTATCTGCAATAAACAGACGACAATTCAATGGTTTGAGTCATTCATATCTTTCCACGAATTCATTGATCATTTGAAGTGAAGCCAAACGGAAAATAAATAATCGATTGAAAGATAAGCGCATTAAAGACACGGATAAACACAAAGAGGAAGTTCTTGTCTGCATATCATTAGATCACAACAAACTCAACACTAAACACATATTTCCACAAATTATTGAATAATTTGATACAATCAGCGGTTGTGACGTTCAATACAACACAAAAACAGTCCATCGATTGTTAAACCAATCAATTTGCGAAACAAATACTTAAAGCATTAAATTATAAGCAAAAGAGAAGATCACTTCCTCCACAACTAAAAGCTTTTCACGAAGAGATTCAAATGCATTCAAACAAATGTTAATCTAAATACTCGACTAATGAGAGAAACGCAACAAAAACTAAAACAATAATACGATTATTATATTCACGAAAATTAAGTTAAATGTATATAAATATATGTTTTGTTGAATGAAAACTAAAAATGTTTAGTAAATAATTGTCTCAATTGTGTCACATATCGTATGCATTAATTAAACTAAAAATATATTTATAAATACATTTTTCCAGTTTTCATATCTTATAATTATTTTTACCATTTCTTTTGTAGTAAAATAAGAGACACAACTTATGTTATTAAGGCACTGATTGAGGCCCAAAGATATCTTATCACTTATTAATACCAGGCATACAATCAAATAATTAACAAGCACATATAATTTAAATGAAGAGCTGATGAATTTTGAGCCAAAACTGGAACACTCATTAAAAATGGTTGAGTAAGTTTACACTTATCATTTAATTTATTAATTTATCTAAAACTATCATACTCGGCCATTTTCGTCTAAATAAACTGCAC